>CAMTDV010000022.1:36802921-36846045 GCA_947069175.1 Scalesia atractyloides | reverse complement strand
ATGTGCAGTATGTCTGTTAGCAGAGTTCCCCGAAGAATCACTTCTTCATGAGAGCGAGTTGTCCTTCATACGAGCCATTTCTTGTTCGTAGCGAGTGACCATTCAAGATGAACTTGCCTGTTCGTACGAGTAAGTTTCTTGTTCGTACAAGTGACCATTCAAGAAGAACTTGCTTGTTCGTACGAGCCTTTTGCTTGTTCATACAAGCAAGTTGCTGGTTCGTACGAGCCATGTGCTTGTTCGTGTGAGTGACAAGTTGCATGCACCTATATAAACAAACATGCATATCACAGTTTCAATAGGTGAGCAAGGAGAGCACATAGAGAGTGTATAGAGAGATAAGCAGTTTATTCAAGAGTCTATGTACTGGGTCTCTCTACAAATCAATATAGTGAATATTTGAATATATATCTTTTGTTATATTGGTTGTGCTCTTGCTTTGGTTTGCATATACACTTGGATTCCGCACTCGTGTGTGTGTTAAACAGCAAGGAAGTAGGTTATCTTGATCCTCCAAGTGGACCTACAAAATTTGATTTCACACTACAAATTCGATACGGCTCTGGTCAATTTTCTCCCACTTTCCATATTTAGATGAAATGCGTGAATAATTGATTAAATCAAATATTTGGTTGTTTCTCTTAGTATTTTTTGTATTTCTCAGCTTCCAGACTCAGTTTCATTAATAAAGTGATTCGATTTTGCATCAAAAATCCATTTGAGTTTGGTCAATCTTCGCCCACTTCCCATATTTAGACCAAAACGCGTAAATAATTGATTAAATCAAATATCTGTTCTTTTATGTTAGTAATTTATGTATTTTCTCAGCTTCTAAACTTAATTTTATTGACAGTGGAATTTGATTTTGCATGAAAAATATCATTCGGAGTTTCATCAGTTTTCACCAACTTTCCATAATTAGATGAAACTACGTGTATAGTTGATTAAATCAAATATCTGGTAGTTTCTATATTTCTCAACTTCCAAACTCTATTTTATTGATATAGGGATTCCATTTTTTCACGAAAAATTCATTCTGAGTTAAGTTAATTTTCGCCGACTTTCCATATTTAGACCAAAAAGCATGAATAATTGATTGAATCAAATTTCTAGTCATTTCTGTCAACAGTTTTTAGTTGGGTCAATTTTCACCCACTTTCTATATTTAGATAAAAACACGTGAATATTTGATTAAATCAAATATCTGGTCATTTCTCTTAGTAGTTTCTTTATTTCTCAGCTTCTAAACTCAGTTTTATTGATACAAAGAATCGATTTTGCACGAAAAATCATTGCGAGTTGGGTCAATTTTCGTACACTTTCTATATTTAGACAAAAACGCGTGAATGTGTGATTAAATAAAATTTCTGGTCATTTCTATCATTAGTTTCCGTATTTCTCATCTTCTAAACTCAGTTTTATTGACACAAGGATTCGATTTTGCATGAAAGTTTCATTCCGATGTTGGGTCAATTTTCGCCCACTTTCCATAATTAGATGAAAACGCGTGAATAATTGGTTAAATCAAATATCGTGTCATTTCTGTCAGTAGTTTGTATGTTTCTCAGCTTCAAAACATAGTTTTGTTATACACGGATTCGATTTGGCACGGAAAATTCATTCTGAGTTTGATCAATTTTCGCCCACTTTACTATATTTAGACGAAAACGCGTGAATAATTACTTAAATCAACTATCTAGTCGTTTCTGTCAGCAGTTTCTGTATTTCTCAGTTTCCAAATTGATACACGGATTCAATTTTACATGAAAAATTCGTTCCAAGTTAGGTCAATTTTCGCCCACTTTCCATGTTTAGACCAAAATGCGTGAATAATTGATTGAATCAAATATCCAATCGTTTCTGTCAACCGTACTTATATTACTCAGCTTCCAAACTCAGTTGTACTGATAAAGGGATTCGATTTTGCATGAAAAATTCATTTCGAGTTTGATCAATTTTTGCCCAATTTCCATATATAGACGAAAACGCGTGAATAATTGATTAAATCAAATTTCTGGTCGTTGCTGTCGTAAGTTTCTGTATTTCTTAGATTCTAAACTTAGTTTTTTTGTTACATGGATTCGATTTTGAACCAAAAGTTCTTCACGAATCGGCTCAATTTTCACCCACTTTCCATATTTAGACGAAAACATGTGAATAATTAATTAAATCAAATATATGGTCATTTCTCTTAGCAGGATCTGTATATCTTAGCTTCTAAACTATGTTTTATGTATAAAGAGATTCGATTTTGCATGAAAAAGTGATTCCGAGTTGGGTCAATTTCGCCTATTTTATATTTTAAACAAAAACATGTGAATGATTGATTAAATCAAATTTCTATTCATTTCTATGATAAGTTTATGTACTTCTGAGCTTCTAAACACAGTTTTATTGACACAAGGATTCGATTTTGCATGAAAAATTCTTTCTAAGTTGGGTCAATTATCGCGCACTTTAAAAATGTAGACGAAAACGCGTGAATGATTTATTAAATCCAATATCTGGTCGTTTCTGTAAGCCATTTCTGTGTTTCTAAGCTTCTAAACTCAGTTTTATGGATACAGGTATTCAATTTTGGACAAAAATTCATTTCGAGTTGGTTCAATTTTCGCCCACTTTCGATATTTAGACTAAAACGCGTGAATAATTGATTAAATCAAATATCTGGTCCTTTCTGTGAGCAGTTTCTATATTTTTCAGCTTCCAAACTAAGTTTATCGATATTTTGCACGAAAAATTCATTACGAGTTTGGTCAATTTTCGCCCACTTTCCAAATTTAGACAGATCGCGTGAATAATTAATTAAATCAAATTTCTGGTCGTTTCTCTTAGTAGTTTCTGTATTACTCAGCTTCCAAACTCAGTTTTATTGATTCAGGGATTCGATTTTGCACGAAAAATTCATTACGAGTTTTGTCAGTTTTCGCCCACTTTCCATATACGAAAAAAGCGTGAATAATTAATAAAATCGTATATCTAGTTCTAAACTCAATTTTATTGATAAAGTGATTCAATTTTACACCAAAAATTCATTCCGAGTTGGGTCAATTTTTGCCTACTTTCTATATTTAAACGAACACGCGTGACTAATTGATTAAATCAAATTTCTGGTCGTTTCTGTCATAAGTTTATGTACTTCTTAGCCTTCAAACTCAGATTTATTAACACAAGAATTCGATTTTGAACAAAAAATTAATTCCGAGTTTGGCCAATTTTGGCCCACTTTAATATTCAGACAAAAACCCGTGAATAATTGATTAAATCAAATATCTGGTCACTTCCCTTAGCAGTTTCTATATATCACAGCTTCTAAACTAAGTTTTATTTTAAAGAGATTCGATTTTGCACCAAAAAGTGATTCCGAGTTGGGTCAATTTTCGTCCACTTTCTATATTTAAACAAAAACGCGTGAAATAATTGATTAGATCAAATTTGTAGTCGTTTCTATCTTAAGTTATTAATTTCTGAGCTTCTAAACACAGTTTTATTATGTAGGTCCACTTGGAGGATCAAGATAAACCTGCTTCCTTAACACTGATACGAGTGCAAAATCCTTGTATGAATGCAAACCAAAGCAAAGTAAGAGCACAGGATAACCAAAGATTCAATATCTTGATTAACTGAAGAACTGATAAAACATATACAAACAATGTTCATACACTCTCATGCAACACACTCTATGCTCTTGTGTCTCTCTCTAGTATAGCTCTAGTCTCTCTCGTGTCAACAACTAAATACTGAGAAGTGCATGTCTGCTTATATAGTGTCCATCCATACCTAGCAACAGTACGAAGTATGTTGCTGGTCATACGAAACACCAAAACACACGAAGAACATACTCCAAAGATAATTGTACGAACAAGTTGGTTCGTACGAGCATCAACTAACTCGTACGAAACAAGTATGATACTTGTTTAGAGGGATTCGTTCGTACGAATGGCAGGTGGCTCGTACGATCAATATCTTGCTCGTACGAAGTATTTCCACTCGCACATGGAAGTCTTCCTTGGAGATCGTGTCACAGACATGACGTATACAAGACTCAACAGTATACACATAAGCAACTGTTTTACACAGACAAACTAATCATCGTACTAAACCATGATAGGAGGATATCTTGATTTGGTCGACACGACCAAAATATACAGACACTGTAAACAAAGACCGTACAATTACAGATGTAACTAAGAACAAGAGACAGACACAAAAGTGTATCAACAAACTCCCCCTTGGCTGTTGCTTGGTATTCGATCTTCGGTCTTCATACTGAATGGCCTGGAGTATCAACAAACTCCCCTTGAAGATCTGCTATCCAATGTTGATAGAACATCATGTCTTCAAAACTTTCCAGAAACATCAAACCTTTCCTGTTTCCTCTTGAGTAGCAGTGGAGGTAACTAGATCAGTCATGATCTGCTGTGCATTAGACTTTACCACTGGAGTTGAAGCAGAAACTTTTGATTGCGAGGATGAGGCCGAAGCATCAGGATTGCCAGTGTCTTCACTAACCTGATCATGTTTTCGCTTGATCTCCTGCGCTTTGCATCTCTCATTCCATAGAATGTTCACCCGCTTTCTGCTCATTTCAAACACATCTTTCATACCATTAAAGCCTTCAACCAGTGTAGCATTATGAGAATGATACCATTCCTTCAAGTCGTTATGCTTAGCAGTTAATGTTTCCACAAATAGTTGTACAGCCGCGCTACGTTCTTTCAGCCTATTTATCTCAATCCCCCGAGAGTTATCAGCTGCCCTCATCTGTTGTAGCTGAGTTGCTCTTTCAGCATCTGGAGTCTTTAGTCGCTCATTTTCTTCCCTTAATTGCGCAATTTCAGAATCCTATTTTCTAACAGTCTCTTTCAAAGAATTTATCTCCAACTGTTGTTTGACAACTGTGTTCCGATTTGAAGATATAAACTCGAATGCTTGTTAATCTGGATTGCCGCAGCTTGCAACTGAGAGAACATAAAATCCACTTTCTTATCCTTTTCCATTTCAGAGAACAAACGACTGCTTCGTTTTGTATTTTGATGAGATGTAGATTGGGATTGTTGAGCTGAATAAGTAGTAGGTTGCGATCGAACTGGAGTATCTTCAACCGAAGGTGTTTCAGATGTTGTGGTATTTGTAGGTTGTGGTTCAGAAGTTGTAATGGTTCTGTCATTAAAGATTCAATCTCCTCCGTTGTATAGGTAGGCTGAATTCCTGCAACTGGTTCACTTGTACCATCCTTACCAACATTATCACCGTGATCATCATTACCCTTTCCCTTTTTGTGACCAAAATTACCTTCGATCATCTTTTTCAAAGTTAGTTCTTCATTATCTGAATCACTGTCATCATGGCGCCACTTGTTGTTTTCTGGTGCAACATATGTACCATTTGCCAGAAAACCGATTAATCTACGAGGAGATGTGCATTCCTTGTAATTTTGCTGCTACACCTCTAAAGATATTCAACGAATGTTCCATCATAACCTTAAATTTTAAAACATCGTTGTCGTTCTTCAGAAGATTCGGATGTTGCCCATTCAGAATCATTTGGAGAAAACGAGGATACATCCAAAACTTGTTTCCACCATATCCGGTCCTTCTCAGGTTTTCCTTCATGTTTGCAAAGATATACTTTGAAACACTAAATGGTTTGTTCAATGTCAAAGCTATCATCATCCAACCAAGTCGTTATTTGCCATGTCATAACCACTTCGTCTATTGCTCAAACACTGAATTAAAACATGTAGAAAGAACTTGTATCGGAGTGGCAACCATGATTTGTTTAGTTGGCCCACGAGGAAATCTCCAACACATTTCATTCTAAGCAAACATCCATGTTGACACTTCAACAGCACTGAGAATGGAGCTTCAGGATCATCACCAAGCTGTAATACTGAGTTAATGGTTTCAACAGTCACATCTACATTCAAGTCATTTACTTTCCCGCGAATAAGTTCCTTCCCACTCACTTCAACAACTTTAGCTGAATCCCAAAATTCCTTGATCAACGTCTTGTATACTGTAGTCTTGTGCGTGATAGCATAATGTATCCTTGAGTCACGAAAAAACTTCATTATACCGTTGTACTCAGCAAATTTGTCTTCCGGATCCAAGTAGGTCACCATGTTATGTCTAGGTTCCGACATAATTTCCACTTCTGACTTGTCGTTCTCTTTGTTGCGGGTTTTCTTTTATGTTCCTTCTGTTCCATTCTGTAAACATATACAACTAGGATAAGAACACAGATTTATTAGGGAATATATACAAAAAGTTTTATTCCAAACCTTTTGTATGTATATATTCACTGAACAAAGAACTACTGACCCATACAAATAACAATTTATCCGTACGAAGAACAACTCATTTTACGAAATTTTGATTAAAACAAGAAACTGATTCATTCATATGGATAGCTGACTCGTAACGAACGACGAGTTATCCGTGCGAATGATGTTTCATTCGTACGAATCTAGTTCGTACAAACAACTTCAAAGGAAGTTACTTGTTTCTGGTTAAAAATGATTCTTCGCTTAAATTTTGTTGTTCAAGACATTCAAAGTCACATGGTCAGATAATGTTTAAGTTGTTCAACTTCAAAGTATGCCATCATAGTCAAGTATACCTTAAAGAAATCAAAAACAATTAAGGAGAGGTGTAAGATGACGTGAGCAAGGTGAAAGTGAAGTTCTACCAAAGAAGTTCCTCACCTTTTATACCACATCAAGACACTCGTGTGAAACAACCTTAGTTCGTACAAAGAGCTTCAAACCAGATAAGACCCAAAGGTCATTCGTACGAAGCACAATGGTTCGTACGAATGATATGATTCGTACGAGACCATGTTTTCAAAACTGGACTTTCAGTTCTGCGACGTCTTTAGGTTTTTCGCGGACCTGTTTAGAACTATGCACAGATCCACACTAATCACACGTTAAGTTAAGAAAAGTGCTTGTTAAATAGATTTTGTTCTTGTGAGATGAGTTTACTCGTTGTAAGAAAGTACCTTTTATGAAGTTATGATATCAAAGCGAATGGTTTTTAGGGCGTATCTTGGTAGAAAACTTTTGAGCTTCAATTTTAGCTAATTCAAAAAGAACTTTATTAAATAACAAAGTAAAAACTAAACTAAAGTAACTACTAACAATAGGAGTAAACTATATATTTACTAGATATACTTTTTCAGAGTTTCAAGGTAAGAGAATCATACCAGCTTTTAATCTTGTCAAAAACGAGTTTTGTTTAAAACATCAATTTAAACAATTAAATAAGCATTCTACTATGATTACGGTATTGTTGTCCACGTAAGCTCAGCTTATCAGATGTAATCATGATTAGGAGATATGATTAAGGTATGAATTATACTTACTAGCCGGTGTTCAACAACTTCACGACACATTCCCGTATCAAGATATGCACGAGAGAAAATCTTACCGGTGAGTATACTGCTTATCATCTGTTTTGACGTATATGATGTGAAATACTCACTTATTTTGATTAAAAACAAGCCCTATGTGATTAAATCACTTATTGTGAGGAACTTGATTTTCATATGCATGCAGGGCACAAGAGTAAGTCCGTGAACAGGTTAGTACCATCGTACCGACTGTAAGTCCTGAAATCAGATCTAACAGGTATCATAAACCTAATCAATTGCGGAAATAAAGATTAGGATGAAGAACAACCCTTGAATCAACAAACAACTTGCATACACCAGAATAGTGTCCCGAATACAAGTTTTTCAATAATAACTTTCTAACCCCAAAACATTAACCTAATACATATATTTATACTAATATTCTAGCCCAACAATTACAACCCTAGGCCCATAAGGCACTAGGAAGCCCAATACCCTTTAATAAGCCCAAATATAGCACTAACGTGTAAACCTTCACTAGTATAAGCCCAACAATCTCCCCCTAGGTTTACAACATTAGGCCTTTTAATCTTTAGGTTGCGCAACCACACCCAATCTTCCAGCAATGATTCCAGCCAAGCAGCTGTCCAGTCTTTAGCACAAGCTTCATATAACTCCGCTGTGCGAATATGATTTGAAGCAAGAACCTGCAGATCTTCATCATGAAAACTCACCAAATCGACCACATCATTAACCCGAAACGCCTTCTCTTTCGTCACGATCGCTACACTTCCAACTTTGGGATCATATAGCCAGAAATTGAAATTCTTCAAAATTTCTTTTGGAAATGTTGGAGCAACTTGTATAACAAGTTCTTTATCCGTCAGGGGCCACATCACCGACTTAAACCGCCCCCTGTCCTTGCATCATGCACCCCCTTCGCTGCTCACAGATATGGTTCAGTTGTTTTCATCATCTTGAACCCAGTCTTCACTTCCTGTTCCAATCTCTTGAAAAACCTCTAGCCTAGACCTTGTTTAGTAGTATCATCGTCAGAGTAAGGAGCTTGTAACAGATCAGTCAAAGCAATCTTCGTCAAAGTTTCAAACTGAGACTCCTTAGAATAATATTCTCTAGTACCGTCCTGTCTGACAATAATCCACATCTTCTTCACGTGGTCGTACATCCAGCTAAGCACTTTTGATTTGTTCCTAACCTTGCTATAGTAACTAGAGCCGAGTTCCATACATACCATTCAGATTGGTTGGACGGATCCTTCAACTGGAAATTTTCATCAAGCGGATTAACGTCAACATGTTTCATCAAAACCATCTGTTTCTTCTTTTGTGCTGTTGAAAGTTTTTGACTGGCAGTGTACTTCTTTCTCGGATCACGCAAATAATCATCCAAACCAGCTTGTCTATCAGAAGCCAACTGTTCTGCAGCTAACCTATCTGCTTCACTTTGCTCGGCTGCTCTATGTCGGTGTTCTATATTCATTGGATCATCAGTAGGGTTAGAAAATTCTCTCCCAAACTTGTTCTCCAACTTAGCCTTCAAATCAAACACCAAAGTCATCAACATAGTAACGTCCCCTTGCAACTGATCGATCGTTTGGTCCCTCACGTCTAAGTGTGTACGCAATCTGAGCATCCTTTAGTATAACCTCATGTTCGAGTACAATCACTCGCTTCTTCAAATCCACAACATCAACCTCTACATCTTCATCATCACTATCCAGACCACTAAACTCAAAAGCGCGTTTTTCAGATCTTCGTGAATATTCTGCAGTATCACCCTCAATACCACCTGTACCACTTCCACTGCTCCAGATCCCTCAGCACCCACTGAGCTACCTCCAAAATCCATCATTCGTAATACAGAGTCCGCTGGAACTGATACGACCGTGGAATGTGTAGAAATATGAGCAGTTGTCGGTTCAGAAGAAATAGGAGGATCAACCATCAGAGCATCCGTCAAAGATACTGTAAATGAAGATAAAACATGAGTAGATGTCACTGGTGTAGATTCTTCAGCAATACTAACAACATGAACTTCTGAATGACTTGGTTCGTTAATAGTCTCCGTTCGCCATCTCTTTATCAAAGGCACTTCGTCTTCTTCATCCTCGTCATCAGACTCAACTACACCGACAAGAACGTCAAAGAGGGTATTACAAGCGGAGGATCACCTTGTCGCTCTTGGATTTCTTTCAAGTGTGCAATAAGAGCTTCTAGGTTCTCTGAAGAAAATTCTGGCAAAACTGGAGTCAGATTAGCATTAAATTCAGTAAGGTCGTCTAAGAAAGCTTGTTCCTCGTCTGTGTCCGCATCAGTGACAAATCTTCAACCTCAATCTCTTTCTTTTTCATAGGCACGTCATGTTCTTCAGCAACGACAGCATTAACAGGTGTAGGAGCTAGGACATCATGTCCGATCACCTCAGCAAACCTTCTGAACTTCCTCAATGGAAAACGACCAACAAACACAGTCTTCAACGTCGAACGGTTTTTCTTCATAGTGCTAAAAATAGTCGGTCCCATTGGCTTCATATTTAGCAGATTCGCATCAGAAGCATCCTTGGCTAAATCGGGATATCGAGCGTCCCAAATTAACTGCACGAAGCGCGGATATAGTAGAAACATCCTCTTTTGACTGTCTAAGATCTTCTTCATATTTTTGAAAATATAACCGAAAAGTTATATTTCCAATCCATAATAAGAGCCACGATCGTGGAAGTTTGGGTTTGATTTGGTTGGTCTAACCCTCCCTTGTTCTCAGAACGCATTGCATGAACATATGCACGAGCAACCTCCTGTAAGCAGGAAACATTTTCTTGAGCAGCGGCAGATATGATCCCTCATAACTCATCTCTGTAAGAATAGGCAACACTTTCTCCTTTGCGTACACAGTTGAATCACTTGTAGCGTCTGTAACTGCAATACCTCTCGAACGCAAGCTTTATTCACTAAGATCTCTTTACCCTGAATCTGCGAACTAATGTATGGCCTCCCATCAGCTCCTCTCAAGTGGAATCGGGCTCTCTTCCAAAAGGTGTGCACCAGATCTCTATATATAATCGGTTGGCATAAAGTGCATACGTAATCTTGCACGCCTTTAGACCAGCCATCATGGATTTGAACTCTTGGAAAAATTGCACTGGTGGATCTGATAGATATCCTGCTTGATTATGGAAGTGTTCCTCCACCAGCATGACTGCATCAAAAGCCTCTTCCACCATTTCTGTCAGCCAGGTTAACTCAATTTTAACGCAACTAACAGAAGTTAAGGGATTTCATTAGGAAAAGGGTCAACACGAATCGGATGGTTCAAATAGATTTCAAAGGTTCAATTATTAAAAAGGTTCAAACCAGTTTGAGGGGTTCAATCACTTGGAAAGGTTCAAAAGAGCTCAAAGGTTCAGACCTTAGAATCCGGATTCACTAACAGTTCAACAGTAATCCGGATGAACCTTTCATCAATCCGGATTAGCAAACAGGTCAACGGTAGTTCGGATGAATCATCAATTCGGATTAGCAAACAGGTCAACAGTAATTCGGATGAATCATCAATTTGGATGAACATTATCCGAGATGAAATCCGAGTTCATCAACTCGGTTGAATGTCCATCCGGAATGAGATCCATAATACCAGTTTCTTTGAAGGCCAATCCGAAATACATGAAAACTTGAAGATTATCATTAGATTTCATAATTTTTAAAGATTATATACCTAATCCGGATGAATTCTAAGATAAAAATATGAAATGAGAATGAACAGTGAGTTTTAGAGATGATCAGAGAATATCAGAGGATTTCGGAAAATTTTGTTAATAATCCGAAATGCATCTCTGATTCAGTTAAGTATTTTTTCTAGAATGGGCTTGGGCCTAACACCTTTTGGGCCCAACTCAATCCGGAAACCCATCATCCGAATTCCCAGATGATCCGGATTGGGCTTTTGTTAGGCCCAATCCGGAATAGTGACTACTTAGTGGGCCTATCCAGAAGGTGCTTGAAAGCCCAATCTGGAACAGTAACTTATTAACCATAAGTGTTCAATTTTAAGAGTTTCATAAATTCTATTGGATTGGCCCAACTTCAAAACTTAGCAGACCAGTCCAATATCCCTTGACAGAAACCAACTAACCAAAAATCAGCAATTTGACTAACCAAGCATCCAACCACCTTTTACCAACTACAAAAGTAAGTAATATATTTAAGCAAAAAACACAAACACAAACACAAACAAAGACATAAACATAGACACAAACACAACAGCCTTGCTAAGGGATCAAATTGTTTCTAAAGTCGACTAAGGAGCATTTTTCAGTATGAGCTGGGTCAGACTAGTCTAAGCAATTGCCAATATACTTGCCCATTTAAATCTAAAACTCATCATCCAGTTCTAGCTTCATGATACGCTTAAGGTAGTATTATACTATGATGCCCGTGTGTCCCATACCATGACATACCCATGCAATCAAGGTAAGCACAACGATTCATCGTAGCAGGTGAGTATACTGAGATCATCCTTTATCTTTTACAATGTCAGACTATTGGTGAACAAGTCAGTACTTTCGTACAGCAGAGTGACCAATAGTATCTGACGAGGGTTAGACAAATACCTTATGCTGTACGTAGGAACTCATGGAATTTTCTCATGAAGAGATTTCCGTTCTTTTAGGTTTTGGCCCTTCTATTTGGCTCTTTTAAAAGATATCCTGACTGTGCCTAGGTCTGCATATAATCTAGATGCAACAGAAGGGCAGACAAGATATCCCTAGATGACTCAACAACATAAAGACCCGAAACCTTAGACGTTGGCTATCTATCAACACAGGATTTAAGACCATGAAATCATACGCCCATAGTGTGTGACCCACTGAATATATAGTTCTTTATGTTTATATCATTTGGCTTACACGATCCGGTTGAGATTTAGACCTATCAACATATCACCTTCGATTCAAGTCTTTTCCCGCTTCAACACCTTACATGTGTTAGTCAGACACTTTATCACGAAAAAGTATTTCATTTCCCAATCATTGCAAGAGCTGTTAATTTTTTTTAATATTTCTCCCCCCAAAATTTGTGCATATATATGAACAAATTTACGAAACAAACAAAAATGAAAGAAAGACAACAAACTAAATGGAAAGGACAGAGGATGCTCAGTTAGAAAAACGAATCATTTTGAGGAGATCCACAAGCACTTGAAAACGCGCGTTGCTAACGGGTTTCATGAACAAATCCGCCACGTTTGCATCGGTGTGGAGTTGCTCAAGTTTAACGAGACACTTTTCATAGCAATCACGAATAAAATGAACTTTGATGTTTATGTGCTTGGTTTTGGAGTGAAAACAGGGTTTTTAACGATTTGGATAGCGGCATCATTATCAAGTAAATTGTTGTGTTTAGATAACTCAAACCATAATCCGCAAGTTGGTATTGCATCCATAAACCCTGGAGCAGCAAGCCGATGCTGCGACATATTCTGCTTCCGCTGTAGAGAGTGAGACCGTCTGCTGCTTCTTGCATTGCCACGAGATTAATCCATGTCCCAAGAATTGACATCCAGCTGAAGTTGAGCGCATATCCCTATCTGTACCTCCAAGATTACTGTCCGAGAAAGCATACAATTCAAATTCATAATTTTTAGGATACCAGAGGCCCAGTGATGGTGCCCCTTTGAGGTACCTAAAAATTATTTTAACAACATGTAAATGAGAGAGTTTAGGAGTAGCCTGATATCGAGCACAGTGGCAAACATGATATCTGGCCGACTTGAAGTGAGATACATGAGTGAACCAATCATAGATCGGTATATGGTTGGATTAACAAGCGTTGCTTCAGCGTCTTCATTTTGCAAAGGCCGTTCCACAATAGGTGAAGCCGTAGGCTTTGAGTTGTAAGCTTGAATTTCGCAAGAACGTCATTGACATATTTTCCTTGATGAATCAAGATTCATTGCGGGCTTTGACGAACTTGAAGTCCCAAAAACATAGTCATCTCCCCCAATGAGCTCATCTCAAATTTCTTCTTCATGATTTCTTCAAATTCCCAGCACAGACCATCATTCGTAGAACCAAAAATAATATCATCAACGTAAATTTGAACAAGAATAATGTCCTTGTCAACACGTTTGATAACAAAGTTTGATCAATGGTTCCCCGAGTATATCCATGAGCAAGCAAATGCTCTGTTAGAGTTGCGTACCATGAGTGAGGCGCTTGATGCAACCCATACAAAGCTTTGTCCAATTTATAGGCATAGTCTAGCTTGTCAGGATCAGTAAAACCCAGTGGTTGTGCCACATATATTTCCTCTTTCACCGTGCCATAGAGAAAAGCAGTCTTGTCATCCATTTGATAGACGGCGAAGTCCATATAAAATGCATACGCCAAGAAAATGCGAATAACCTCCATTCGAGCTACCGGTGCATAAACCTCATTGTAGTCTAATCCTTCAATCTGACGAAAACCCTGAACAACCAGTAGAGCTTTATTCCGAACAATGACTCCAGTGTCATCCTGTTTATTGCGAAATACCCAACGAGTTCCGAGAGCACGTTTTCCTTGAGGAAGCTTCACCAATTACCATACACCAGGCTTCTCAAACTGATTGAGTTCTTCATGCATAGCGTCAACCCAGCTTGGTTCCTGCAAGGCGACATCAATGCTTTTAGGTTCAATTTGTGAGATAAAGTAAGAGTAAAGACAAGTATTGATATCCCCTGATTGACTACAGGTTCGAACGGCAGCAGTAACAGGACTAATAACATTTTCAATTGGATGATCGCGTGTAGAGTTGTGGTATTGACGTATTGGACAAGAAGATCCGTTTGTAGGTTGGTAATACTCGGTGAGACAACTCCAGATGACTCCCCATCATTAGTTGCACCAGTAGGAGTGTTGACTGATGAATCAACAGAACATCTGGTGGTGTAGCTCAGGAAACAGAAATGAACCTAAGACATCAGGAGGAGAAGACCCTTCATTTGTCGTAGAAGGCTCTGTGTTTGGAGCCTCAACCTCAGGGGAATCATCCTAAGGAGTCTGGTCAGATGCGTTTCCTGATGTTGTGATACTGGTGAAGGGGTAGATATAGCTTCATTAAATCCGGGGGGATCCACACTCAGCTGCTTAAAAGTCTGTACACTGTGCAGCATTGGCATCGAGTTATCGGTGCAAGTTCAGAAATGTTGCTTGTACCTGCAGTCACATTAGAGGAAACATTAACAGTTAAACAAGGAGGAATAATCATACAGCCAGTCAGGACCAATGCGTGTGTCCTTGGGATTCTCCTCTAGCCAACCCACATTGTAGGTTTCAACAACCATTTTCGTGATCTTATTATAGACACGGTAAGAAGTATTTTTAGAATATCCAACGAAAATTCATGGATCTCCATGTGATTAAAATTTTCCTTTGGCATTCATGAGAGAAGAACACAAGGGCATCCAAACTTGCTGAAATGCTTGACCGAAGGTTTGCAACCTTCAACCACTTCGTACGGTGTTTTCTTGTGTCTTTTGTTAATCAGGGCATGATTCTGAAATAACAGGCGGTATTAATTGCTTCTGCCCAGAAAATAAGTGGTAGTTCGGATTCAACCAACATAGTACGTGCAGCTTTAATCAGTGTTCGATTTCTCCGTTCGCAACCCCATTTTGTTGTGGAGTTTTGGCTGCACTAAACTGTCGATCAATACCCTTGGAGGAGTGAAAGAATTTAAGGTAACATTCTTAAACTCTGTTCCATTATCACAAAGAATAGCCTTCACGGTGGTGTCTGTCTAGTTCTCCATAAGTGTGATGAACTGTTTAACTAACTCAGCGGTTTCACCTTTTTGTGCCACAAAGAAAATCCAAGTGAATCGTGAGTAGTCATCAATAATGACCAGACAATATGCCTTCCCGCCAATGCTTAGAACATCTGTCGGACCAAAGAGATCCATATGAAGCAATTCTAAGACTTGATGACTTTTCAAACCTACTTAAAGTCGCGACCTGGTAGATCTCTGACTAAACTACCTTTTGCAAGTCGATTTAAGTTCTTCATGTTGATGTATCCGAGTCGACTATGCCATAGCATTGCATCATGCTTAGCTGTCGACGAGAATAAGAAGTGAGCTTGTCAGAGGGAGCTTTGTTCATGTCGATGACATAGGCATTTCCTTTTCCGCGGATTTTAGAAGAATCCAATCATCCAGAATGATGAGGCCTGGTCCCAGTACATAACACCCTTTCTTGGTAAAGAGAACATCCAAATGATTGTCAAGAGCTGAGACACACTCAAAAGACTATGCTTCAACTCTGTACGTAATTCACATCTTGAAGCTGAGAGCTCCGTTGCATAGTGTTCCTCTCATAGTGATTTTTCCTGTCTCACCACCTGCGAAGGAGACAAACCCTCCATCGAAAAACTAAATGTCATTCAACTGCGAGATGTCCCTAATCATGTGCGTGGAACAGCCACTGTCAATATATAAGAGTCTGACAAGAGTTCGCCAGAGTTGTTCCTACACATTTCAACAGGTTTTAGTTAGAAGCTGCAACCCAGGCCATTGACGATCTGGGCATGCCATGTGCATCAACATAGGTAACCTCACGGAAAAGTAAATTAGTTGAGGATGAGGTCGATGATGCTTTTGATTTGTTTGCTTTTGGGGAAGAAGACGGAATCTTGGTCAAGATCTTAGGCCTCCAGGTAAGCTACTCAGACTTCTGCACAGTCCTTGGAGTGTTAGAAGGATTCAGAAAACCTGAAGGTCTTAGAGGTTTGTGAGTTTGTTTCTTTGCCATGTTCCGGTCTTGATCAGAAGGCTTAGCCGTAGAAAATCGAGCCTGATATAGGCCATTAGGCATAGCTTTCTGATATTTTGAGTATAATGCTTTGAAAGGTGTAAAAGCTTTTTGAAAATTTCGTGCAATATGCCCGGGAAATCCACAGTTGAAATAGGTCTGCCTCTTCTGGAAGAAAACAGTCCTTCCGCTTGGGAGATTCTAGGCATTTTGTCTGTCAGTTTCTTGCTTGCTGATACTATGGCTGGTGCAAGGTTTTGGTCTTGCTGTTGCCTGCGCACAACCATCAGCACACTTGTTATTTTGTGATTTGAATTAAACAAATTCGGAGTGAATAGACTTAGGCACAAATTTAACTGATTTCTGTTCAGCTAGTAGCTTAACAGATCAGTTTAGGCTGCTGAGTCGATTTCTCGAAATGAGGAAGTGACTTAGCAGTCGCCTGTTCATTTGTCTGAGATGACTACTTGGTTTTCTTCTTTTTGGATCTACGTGTTCTCTGTTTCTTATTATTAGTTTTCAAATCATTTTACGTGGCAGATTCTTCAGAGGAGACGGGTGACTCAGCAGGGACATCCTTTTCTGAACTGCCAGAAAATGAGCATGAAAAGTCTAATTTTGAAAAGCGGGAGGAATCTCTAAATTTTGAAAGTCTGAGAGTCCGATTCAGATACAGTTTCAAGATTTTTGTCTGAGTCAGTAGAAAGAGAATGCTCAATTTTTGTCATTTCAGAATTAGTCCATTGTTCTTTGTTTGAAGAAGCTGATTCGCCTGATTCCTCTAGTACTATGCCAGCGTCATTCTTCACAGGGTCAGTTGGTTGGTTAAATTCCTCACTATCAACCCTGGGATTAGCATCAACAGACGGAACCTCTGGAGAAGAACTTTCAGTCTCTTCAGTCGGAACTGAGGAACCGAATCATCTGTCAATGCTGTACATGTAGCAAAATTCATTTTTCATCACACGAGTTATCACTTTTATTATTAGCATTCAAAACATCAGCATTAGATGAAAAACCAGAACTAAAACCGTATGTGTTATCAACACAACCAACATTGTCTGAGAATTTAAATTGTTCAGCAAGAAATTGATTCAAAATGTCAAAAGCAGGTTTATAAAAATCATAGTCAGCGGCTGAATTGTCTGAATTCGAATTCAGACATTCTTCTTGATCACCATCTGTAATATCCTCAACTAATATTTCTTCTGCACATTAGGTAGAAACTTAGTATCGTTCACTGAGTCAGTTTCAGTTTCAGAAGAATTTTCTCCTTTTGATTCTATGGGTGATGTTGCTGCCTCGGCCTTAGGCGTCATACTATCTAAATCATCTGAACTACAAGATGGATGGTCACCAGATTCGTGTGAAAATGGTGTGGAAGTAACGAAAACATCATCCCTCTTGAGTTCAGTTGGCTTTGAGAACTTTGGATAATAGGGCTTCCACGGTTTAGAAAGATAATCTGAAGGTTTACCATACATCATATTTTCTGCATTTTCTAGATCAGCCTCAGAATCAGGCATTCTTGTATAGTTATGATTATATGGTGGAGGTGCCCTATTGTACCTAAGACCTTTTGTATAATTTTTCTGATAATTAAGCTGTAGATCACACAAGTCGTTGACCAGCTTGTTGGAAGTTTCAAATTTTTTAATATTTATTTCATTTTCTTGAAACTTCCCTGTCAAGGAATTTAGCTTGGCTAAGGCTGCTTGAAGTTCTACGTCCTTTTCAGCTAATTTTAGCTTATAGCCGTATACCCAACATTGTTGTTGGTTCAAGTCAAGCTTTAGCTGAGCTATATCTTGTTTTTGAGCTTCGACCTTTTCCGTAGAAGTTTGTTCTTATGTTTAAGGGCGATGTTCTGTGATGCAGCTTGCTGATATTCATCCACAAGAGTTGAATTATGGGCCCGCATTTGTGATAATTTAAAAACGACAACTACCAGAACAGAGAATTCGATTTACCATTTCCAAAAGATCAGGTGTCTCAGCTGTCTGCGCCATCATGCAGTGGTTGTTGTTCTTAGAAAGATTCAAAGTCTCCATCTGAGCTGCAGCATCTGCCCAGTTGAATCCTTCTTGCTGTTGTGCCACCAAAGCTGTTGATTTCCCACTAGAGCTGCTTGAGGGACTTGTAGTAGACTTTGAAGGAGAGACTGGCATCAGCTGTCTGTCACTGCTCTGTATGTCTGCCACTCTGGATGACACATATCCAGATGGCGGCTTCTTGCACTCCCTTGCAAAATGTCCTGGCTCATGACATCTATAGCACATGAGTTTATCTTTTGTGAGCTCGTCTTCAGATTTGACAATGGTTGCCAGCCCATACTTCTTTTGACACTTGTTGGCACGGAAAGCAGCCATCGCAAGATTCCAGGACACGTCAATCTCGTCCAGATCCTCCTCCATTATTTGATCTAATTCAGTTGGAAGAATAGATGGGGGAGTCAGGTCACCTGCTAAAAAGGCATTTAAGTTGTTAATCATTGAGGAAGCTATGGCCAATTTCTCCTCATTTTCCTTAGTAAGAAAGGCAGAATTAGACACAGCTTGAGCAGGAGCCGGTGCAGGAGCAGCAGATTGAGGAATGCTGCCTTGTTGAGCTGCAGCTGGAATGGCGGGACTAAACACCATGTTAGGATACTGAGCGTGGTATTGTGTCTGAACTTGCGCTGCAGAAATCAGTAGTAGGAGTCTAAGACTGAAGACTGTACACCACATTTAGCTACCCGGGTGTGAGAACTTCCTTGCAGAGGGCTATAAACCAGATTTTGTGACATTAATGCTGCATTTTGCTCTGTAATACCAGCCGCCATCAAACTACTCTGATGATTGATATCTCTCTCTTATTATCTATCTCACGAGATTTAATAGTTGCAATCATTTCTGTGAGAGTGGCATCATTCAGATTTTTCGTCTTCTTGATCATTCCAACATCAGCATCCCAACTCTTCGGTAATGAATTTAACAGTTTTCTGTTCATAGCACTGTTGGTAAGAGTAATCTCAGCCAATATCATCTGAGAAACGAGCTTCACATATCTTCGGATATGATGTTCAATGGTTTCCCCATAAATGTGATTGAAGGAGCTGAATTGTTGATATAGCTGATTTACTCAGCTGGCCTTCATATCAGTATTTCCCTCATAAAGGTTTTGCAATTCACTCCACACTTCTTTAGCGGTCTTGCAATTTCTGACCGCAATAGAAATGTCAGGTCCTAAGAGCCATTGTTAACTCAGCTAAAGCCTTTTCATCTTCTCAATAATTTTCACATCTTCCAGAGTCCACAAGTGACTACGCTTTGGAATCTTTGTATCTGGATCTTGATTGGTACTGTAGACAATCGTTTGAGGACCATTCATGATACACCTCCACACCCCAGGCTCTTTGGCCTTGCAATACTACTCGAATCTGAACTTCCACTCATATACTCATCTCCATATAACAGACAGGCACCTTAGTTGAAGTGCCAATAACTTGATCTAATTCCTATGGAGGGCCAGAGTCTATGATTGCAGTGCAGCCAACTGGCATTGGTCAAGTCTTGAGCGGTCATGTAACTGTTCATCATGGTTAACTTTATTAACATTACCAAGTAAATCAAATTAAAGTTAATTTTGAATTTTTATAATGAACAGTGATCTGAATATGTGCCTAAGATAAATGTGTCCGAAATGAGTTCGAGATAAACAACTCCGAGACAGGTAGATCCGAAATCAGTCCGAGATGGTCAATCCGAGATGGACAGATCCGAAAACAAATCCGAAGATAGACGAGTCCGAGATGATAATCCGGAAAGCAATGAATATCCGAAATAAAGAAATCTGGAATGAGAATTGGTCCGGAATAAGAGAAAATCCAGGAATGAAAACTAGTCCGAATTGAATCGAAGATCTTAGTCGAATGAGAAAGAACCGGAATGAGATTTGATCCGGAATTAACTTGATCCAAAATGAAATCAGTCTGGAATATAGTCCTTATCCGAATGCAACAGTAGTCCGAATTCCCTGCAACAGTTAACCACCAACAGTGTTCCGTATCCAAAATTGTAGCAATCCGGATTGAATTTTTGAAATCTTTCAGGAACAGTATCCGGGATCAATCCGAGATGGATGATCTCCTTCGTGTTCTTCGGATCTTCAATAGTGGCCAATCCGAAATCCTTGAAACTTCTTCATGTTCTTCGGAATCCGCAACAAATCGAATCTGAAATCTTCAATCCTTCTTCGAGTTCTTCGGAACCATAGCAATTCTGATCAAATCACAGCAATCTTCAATTCTGAACAGTATTCCGGTTGAACAACAACAAATTCCAATTTCGAACAGCTCTTCAATATGCGATACCTGGAGCCTGTATTTTACAGCAGGCTCTGATACCAATTGTAAGTCCGAAATCGGATCTAACAGGTATCGTAAACCTAATCAATTGCGGAAATAAAGATTAGGATGAAGAACAACTCTTAATCAACAAACAACTTGCATACACCAAAATAGTGTCTGATACAAGTTTTTCAATAATAACTTTTAACCCCAAAACATTAACCTAATACATATATTATATACTAATCTTCTAGCCCAACAATTACAACCCTAGGCCCATAAGGCACTAGGAAGCCCAATACCCTCTAATAAGCCCAAATGTAGCACTAATGTGTAAACCTTCACTAGTATAAGCCCAAACCGACAAAAGACGAACTTAGCTCCCGCATAAAGCTGTGATATTTTATCACTTATTTTGGGTGGATGTGATATGTTTATCACTTATTGATGGTCGTATGCAGTATTTAATGTATGTATGGTATCATGGAAGTTCTAGACTTGCGTCACCGTTATTTTTCGGCAAAAGATTCAACCATGATACCCAGATGATAATCAGCATAAAGACTGCATATCTAGAACTTCGGCATACTATCAAACGAAATTTCGGTACCAAGACCATATGCCAATGAATGGTTCCCACCTGGCTTGCAGTCCGTTAAGTTTATATCAACCTGCACATTTTAATCTGACTGTGAGACTACCGATACATCATTAGTAAAGCTACTTATCAATTTTCATTTTGTGTTAATTACTGTTTATGAAAATCACTGTGTATTTCATTATCTTCACTTATCTATTCAAGAAACTCATTTTTTATTTTTGGTTTTTCTATTGTTTTTTATTTTTCTAAATTTTTCTCCCCCTTAAATAAAGAAGGTAATAAAAACTTAAACTAAATAAAAGACATTTTTTTGTATTTATTTTTGCATTTTCTCATGTTTTGTATTTTCTTGAAATATTCTCCCCCTAAAATATAAAACTAAGAGAAAAATAGAAAATCTTTTTGTAATTTTAGATTTTGAAGAAAATTTTTACGCAAAATGATTAGCCAAGGATGAATTACTCGGGTTTCACTTGATGCCATTGACCAAAAGTAGATAATCAAAATGAGATTTATCAAAAGCTTTTGTAAACAAGTCGGCACGTTGGTGATCAGTGTGGATTTAACAACATTGATAAGTTTCTTTCCATAACAATCTCGTATGAAATGATACTTAATCTCAATGTGTTTGATTTTTGAGTGTTGTACAAGATTACGAGTGATTTGTAAAGCAGCTTCGTTATCAACAAAAATAGGAGTAGTTAGAAATTTAAAACCGTAGTCATGCATTTGCTGTTGAATCCATAGAACCCGAGAGCAGCAACTAGAAGCCGAAATATACTCAGCCTCACAGGTTGACTAGCTACACAAGTCTGCTTTTGCACTACCACGTGACTAGGCGATTTCCCAAGAACTGACATCCCGCTGATGTTGATTTTGCATCGATCTTGCAGCCGCCATGATCAGAATCACTGAATGTCTGTCAAATCAAAGTTATCATCCTTAGGGTACCATAGACCAGTGTCGGGTGACACTTCATATAACGAAAGATCCTTTTCACAGCCATCAAATGAGAAACCTTCGAACTGGACTGGTAGCAAGCTAGAAGACATGTTGGGTACATTATATCGGGTCTTGAAGCAGTAAGATACATGAGAGATCCCATCATAGCACGATAAAGAGATGTGTCCACATGTTCACCCATTCTGTCAGGAGTAATCCCATGATTCTGAGCTAATGGAGTTCCCAAAGGCTTTGAGTCTTTCATCTGAAATCGCTTGAGAATATCCCCGACGTACTTGGTTTGATGGATGAAAATCCCTTCCTTAGATTGTTGAACCTGCAAACCTAAAAAGAAAGTCATCTCTCCCATTGCGCTCATCTCGAACTTCTCCTGCATGACCTGCTCAAATTCTTTGCATATTTTGTCGTTGGTCGACCCAAAAATAATATCATCAACATACACTTGAACCAGCAATAAGTCCTCATTCCATTCCTTGATGAAGAGAGTACAGTCGATCATTCCACGTCGAAAACAATTCTTCAGAAGATAGGAAGACAACGTTTCATACCAAGCCCGTGGAGCTTGGTGAAGACCATTAGCGCCTTGTTAAGAAGCCAAACCTTGTCAGGATGGATTGGATCTTCAAAACCCAGCGGTTGCTCAACATATACCTCTTCTTCAACCACACCATGAAGAAATGCACTCTTAACATCCATTTGATAAACGGTAAACTTCTTGTAGGATGCATAAGCTAAGAAAATTCTTATGGCCTCAAGACGAGCTACCGGTTCATAAACTTCATTGTAATCAATGCCGTCTACCTGATTAAAGCCCTGGACAACCAATCTTGCTTTGTTTCTCACAATAACACTTCGGTCATCCTTCTTGCATTTGTAAACCCATCTTGTTCCAATCTTCTTATAGTTGTCAGGCCTGTCAACCAATTTCCACACGCCCAACTTCTTAAACTGCTGATGTTTTTCATGCATAGCTTCAACCCATGAGTCTTATTTCATAGCCTCCTTCCAAGATTTTGGTCCTACTTGGCAAACATGGCAGGCAAAAGACCAATCATTTTGTTCCCCAGATTCCCTAATAACTGAATACAGACCGGCATTCTGATTATTCCTGAGCTGATTACGTGTCTGCACACCACTATTGACATCTCCGATAATATTCTGCTGAGGATGGGTATTATGAATTCGAGTTTCAGGAACATCAGGAACTCAAGAGTTTATACCCAAATTGTTGATATTCAGATCAACAGCCAATTCGTTTGCTGGATTTGATGATGAAGTAGACGCATGACCTTCAGTTGTCCCTAGATTCTGAACATTTGACGTGACATCTGAAATTCCAGGAACCGGATCAGAAGTAGCTTCATTTGCATCATGGAACTCATCATCTTTTGACGAAACATTATAATCAGCATCATCTTCGAATTCCTCATTTTGAACAAGATTGTTAATTGAAGTAGATACTTGAGGGTTAACAATAATTCGTCGAACTAATAATGAGTCAATTCAGTATCCTTTCAAGTAACATTTGAGCTGCTGCAGAAGCATCATCAAAAGTTGGTAGATTAAAGGAGTCAAATAGTCCATTGTAGTCAAACATCCAAGGAGCACCCAGAGCTCTTACTGGTTCAGTGTATCTTTGAACCTTGACTTTACCACATTCTTCAATCTTCTTTGTTGACAAATTCCACACTCTGAAATTAGGAGTAGCATATCCAAGGAAGAAACCTTCGATAGCCTTCGGACCAAATTTACCATGTGGATCAATCGTAGTGCATGGAGCTCCAAAAGGTTCTAAGAAAGAAACATCTGGTTTCCCTCTATTCAACAATCCGAAACATGTTTTCCCGTGCCTTTTCACCGTAAGAACTCTATTCATCGTATAATATGCAGTAGCGACAGCTTCTCCCCAAAATTGAACAGGAAGTTCTGATTCTACTAGTATAGTTCTTGTTGTTCAATTAGAGTTCTATTTTTCCTCTCAGCGACACCATTTTGTTGTGGAGTGTATCGAGAACTGTACTCATGCAAAATGCCTTTAAAAGAACAGAACTCTTCCATAGCTTGATTCTTGAATTTGGTGCCGTTGTGGCTTCTGATTCTCTTTATCTTTAGATTATACAAATTTTCAAGTAGAGTTAGGAGATTCTTGAGGATTTCAGGAACTTCACTCTTGTGTGCCGACATATTTACCCATGAAAATCTTGAGTAGTCATCAGTAACTACTAAACAATATGACTCACCAAAGGTAGTCTTGTGTTTCATAGGTCCAAAAAGGTCCATATGAAGACGTTCCAAAGGCATATTCACCGTGTTAATTTTCTTCACAGAATGAGATTTTCTCGCTTGCTTTCCCTTTTGGCATGATACACAGGCGTCTTGTAGATGAAAATTCTTCACTGGCACACCATTCACAAGATTTTTTTCACCAAATAGTTCATTTTTCTCAAGTGAATGTGTCCCATTCGTCTGTGCCAAGAGATTGATTCCTTTTCGGTGGTTTTTGTGACAAAACATGTGACTTGTGCAAACGTGGTAATAGCTTGGCTCATGTCAAGAATATACACGTGATTAATTCTTGGAGCCGACAGGAGGATCCATTCCTTTGGAATCTTGAAACCAGGTTTCAGCACATAACAGCCGGTATCATCAAAATGAACCGTGAACTTCTTGTCGTAGATTTGAGAAACACTAAGAAGATTGTGATCAATTTGACGAATAGAATTGGTCTTATAAAAACTCACAACACCATTGGAGACCATTCCTTCTCCAGTGATGTATCCGCCTTTATCACCAACAAAAGCAACATAACCACCCCTAATGCTTTTCACATCATAAAGGAGCAGTAAGTCGCCTGTCATGTGCCTTGATGCTCCACTGTCAACAATCCAATGACTATTCACAGTTCCTCCTGGAACACCCTGCACATTTCAAAAAGCTGATCAGTTTGAGATGGGGACCCAAGCCTTAGTGGTCTTGGGTCGAACCATATCATTAAGAAATGTGATTTCAATTTCTTGATGATTCGGAATTGTGTACCTCCTCTTGAACCATTACCGGTCTTAGGTTTCCAAGATTTTTGAAATTTACCAAAATGACTATTATTTACAGATTTAACAATTTCTGGTTTTATTAAATTTGAAGATCTTGGATTCCTTTCTAAGAATCCAATTTTAAAGCTTTTTCAATTACTTTTACTTGTTTACGTCTCTGTTTTTCTTCTTGTTCTTTAACAATCCGTTTGTCTTGTTTTGGAGAAACAAATAGACGTTGGCAAGTTGGTTCAGGAGGGGCTTTTGTCACACCCTCAATTTCCACTTGCGGAGTTTTACCGCGAGGCGTGTGAACAAACCAGAATCTGAAACACTAGTACGTCGAACGACTCTATATGATTTGATAATACGTTGTCCAAAATCATTTGTTGTAGATTTTATATTGTCTAAATTAATTACCAATATTTAGCAGAGCATTAGTTTTTCAAGTTGAGCGGAAGCATAAAATAAATAGTGAAGCGGGCGCCAACACAAACGCCAAAACAAATGAAAAACCCCAAAACAATATTGATAAATAAGACTCGATAAAAGATGTCTTGTTCAATGCATGTGCGTGCACCTAGAGCTCCTAGCGTCCTGAGAAACATGTAAAGAAACAAGTGTCAACATTAAAGATGAGTGAGTTCACAGGTTTTCACAAATTCGTTTGTTCGGTTATAGTTTGTTTTCTCCCGTTATCCCAACCCGGGATGACGAATTGGTTCCATTATTCCAACCCGAATAATAAGTTGTTGCTTCCAATATTCCAAACCCGGAATATTAAGTTGGTGTTTCCAATATTCCAAACCCGGAATATTAAGTTATTGTTTCCAATATTCCAAACCCGGAATATTAAGTTGATTCGTAATTAAGTTCAATGTTAATATATATAGGTAGCTAGCCTAAAGTCATGTCACGTAAGTGTTCGCGATCGAAGCTGACTGTTGTGCCTCCGTTTTGCCAGGCCTATCACATGACCATGGCGATGTTAGGCCAATTATTCACCCGTTGACCATACCCGGTCGGCTAGCGCGACTAGCTCGGATGGGGCTCGTCGGGCCCAGTAGTACTACTTATAATTCCCCCGCTATTTAACCCAAATACTAACGATCCGAGAGATTGTCGAGGACTTAAGTGATAAAGCTGCTTAGTGACCATAACATTACATTAACATTAACTTAGTTACCGAATAGTTATGTGACGTTAAATTCGTATAACGTAAAGAGATTGAGTTTGAGAGTGTATACATGTTTCTCCCCTGTTGTTTAAAAAACCGGATAAAGTTAGGGGCCGTGAACTCACCTTTTGTTGCTCGGTTAGTGTAGCAATAGAAGTCATAAGAGATGGGACCGCTAGTTGCGTCCTAACAAACCAATTAATTCCAAGTCAGTGTGTGAACACACCAATACAATTTCTACACGTAGTTTACGCACAAAGTGATACACAAACAACATATCTAACACTCAAACATGCATGCAAGTATCCTCATGTGATCCTAGTGATTAAAACAATTTATCATAACCACAAGCCAATTCATGCCACAATTTGGTGCACACAATCACAAGTTCTCAAATTTCAGCTTAGCACTCATAATTCAGCTGTTTTCTAGGATTTTTATAAAATAGTTCTAACATTCCAAAAATTCCAATATTTTTACAGTAGGTGAAATTTATACTATAGAAATTTATATAATTTTTCTAAGTCCTAAACCTTTACCAATTAACCATAAATATTAATATACTAGGCTGCAGTCAGATTTATCACTTTCTGACTGCAGTCCACGGAAGAGTTTATTTAAAAATCACCGATTGTCCAATTAACAAAATTCCAGTTGGAGTTGCCCGGAAATTTCCATACCTAGTTGTTGTACAAAATTCATGACTCAACTCCCTACTGATTTTAAAATCCAACTCGATAAACGACTAACAAAATTTCAGGATTTTCACAGCTTTAGTTACTGAACTTATTTGGCCCTTTAAAAATATCAAACGACTTCAGAAAATTATGAATCCAGCGCCATTAGATTCGTTATTCAAATCTCTACGTTCTAGACATCAGAAAATCCGTTTTTCGACAACTAATGACCGAGTTACAGCCAGATGAAGTCGGCTGTAACTATTACTCAGCAATCTGTTTCAGCATATTATTTTCATGGGTTCGCATAAACCGTTCCTATTATTAACCTAGGCAATCATGAACCGGTTTTCTAATCCTAGATCAATACCTATAACAAATCCATGCAAAAACCCTAGTTCATAACTCTAGTTTTTATAAACAGAACATACTTGCAAACTTATGATTTCCGAAAACAATCATGCATATAAACACGATAAATCAGCCGATTACATTCAACACATATATAATCCGAAACAAACTAATCACTTCATTCAAGCACATAAATCTGAACATGATCTTGTAATCAAAAGATAAACCCTAACCTTTACTATCAAGCTTAATGAACCGTGAGTAGACGAGGAACCGATGATCAAGGATAGTTGCGACCGAGAGGAAAGAAAAGGCTGATCTCGCGACCGAGGAATGAGGCTAAGATGTTTGTGATCGAGATGGAGTGTATCAAGAATGAACTGGCGATCGAGGGAACAAGTAAAGGGCTGTTTGCGGTTGAATGGACTAAACGAGGGCTGATCAGATCGGGATGAAGGCTGCTCGCGATCGGAAGGTGCGAGAGTAAGGCTGCCGACGGCAGTTTTTCTTGTTAGGGTTTTGTTGTAAAGGGACATGCATGAGTGTTAGTATATATAAGAGATCGGTGACAACATGGTTACGGTTTTGGGTTTGAACTTGTCGCCGAGAAACTTGGGTTGGGTCGGTTTGGGTTTTACGCAATGGGTTGGTTTGGTTTGCACACGGGTTGGTTTGGTTTGGTTTGCACTTGGCCGAGAATGGCATAAAGTTTAAGGTTTAAATCTCGCGGCCGAAGACTTGGGTTTAAGGTTTAGGTTAGGACTCGGTTCACTCCTAGAGTCACAAGGGGTTTAGGGTTGGTTCGTGTCGCGGTTTGGTTCGTGTACATATTTATTATATATACATATATTTTGTAACTAAAACAATTCACGTAATCACACATCACGTATCCATTAACTCGTACACGTTCATACACATAGCACGTAATTCACTTGACAAGTATTACGTTTAAGTTATCCGAAAAACCCGGGATGTCACAGCTTTCTCAACAAATCTAGGCTTTGCTGGGTTTGTACAATTTTTGATAATGTGGCCAGACTCTCCCATTTGAAACATGTTCTCCTTTCAACAAATTTAGGAGATCCTGTTACATGACTTGATGTTGAACTTGCGGGTCTTGAGGTACTGGGTTCATTTTCATCGCACCCATTTATGTGTTGGGTGTAGTTGTTGTCACTGTTACGCTTTAAAATCTTGACTTTGTTTACAAAATCTACATTAGACATGCCTTCAAAAGTCTCGACTTTATCAGTACCCGTAGAACTCACAAATTTATCATTTTTAAGTTTCTTCTTGTAGCGAGTGCCTTTTGTCTCAACTTTTGGTTGTGGTACCTTAGGCTTTTCAACTCGCTTTTCCTTTTGTTTTTCTTTTGAAACAGATAATGGTTGTGATTTGATTGGGTTTTTCTTCTTCAAAAATTTGGTTGTTGACTTTTCAAAAACTTGATCAATAGATGTTGGATTTACATTTTTTTATCAGAAAGTCTTTGTCAGAATAGATTTTCTTGTCTCCAACCAAGGTATACAAAACATTATGAATTTCATCTGTTGACACTTCTGTCTTGACAGATTTCATAGGATCATTCTCTTGATTTTCGAAAATTTTTACACTGGAAGTAGCAGACATTTCTATTCCTTTTTCTTGATTGATCCTGATTAATTTTCTCTGACTCATCATCTGATGAATCATCCTCCTCTGCTGTAGAGGTGTTCTGATTATCAACTAATGATGAGTTCTCAGACTTTCTTGAGTCAACCGAGGAATTGTCTAGCTTGAACCCTAGTCCTGCTGCAAATTCTTCAGGATTAAGAGGTACGAAGGGTTCTAAGTGTGGCATTTCCTCTTCATCAGGCAATTTGGTATAGTTGTGTTTCATCGGGGGTGGACACGACATATACCCAATGCATTTAACATCTCCTTTTAGTTTTTGAACATCAATGATATGATCAACACATATCGGGAGTTAGAATAACTTTCCAATTTTAGCTTGATCGCATCATGTTCGCATTTGGCGATGGCTAACTCTTTCTTTGTTTCTTCTAGGAGATTAATGTAGTTATTTATTCCTGTTTGTTTGTTCAAAACTGTCTTTGTCAATTCAGAAACGCTTTTCTTAAGGGTTTCTATTACAAATTTGAATTCTTTTTCGTTTCGAGTTAAAGCCAAGTTCGCCTCTTTGCATTTTGATAGTTCAACAACTAAGTTTTGATTGTGACTGTTAAGTGTTTCAAATTTTGTTTTTAATTCATCACAGTCATTGCAAACTTTAGGACAGTCGGAATTTACCTGACTTATCGAACTGGCAACATTCGCCATGAAGGCGGTATGATGAGGGAAGGCTGCACTGTTTGTAAAGAATTTTTATGTTTCCTTTGATGCAGCTTCTACCTTGATCATCAAACCCGCCTTTTTACCTTTCAGCCTTTCAGCGTCTTTCAGCAACTTTCTGACCAAAGCATCACTTCCTTCTCTGTTATTGGAATCAGATCCATAACCACCTGAACTTGAGCATTCTTCATCAGAACTACTAATATACCCTGAAGTATCATCATCATCTGACCTATCAATGTTGTGAATATGTTTGATTCGATTGATGATCTTGGCATAACATGCAGTTCCTCTGTTATTCTCATTTCCCAATTGTACTGACCAATTGCATCCTTCATCAGATTGAACTACTAAAGCTCTGTTTGTGTTGTTTGAAGGTCCTGATTGATTGGTGTTGCTTGGGTTGCTAACAGCTACTATTCTTCTATCATTGTTAACTTGAGCTGTGTTGGATGGTTGTAATTGATTTCAGAAGGGGTTGTGATTTCCTTGTTTGCTGGGTCTCGTGCACTCACGTTTGAAGTGACCTCTTTCACCGCAATTGAATCAAGTAACAACATTTTTATCAAAACCATATTTTGTATCTTTCTTGCTTTCCAAACTGGTTCTTCCTGTTCTGCTCATGTAATCCTTGGCTCTTCTTACCGCACTTGCAAATGCCCACTTGATATCCATTAGCTCCATTTCATCTCTGTCTATTTGCTGGTAGTCTTCATTTGTCAAATTGATTTTTCCAATTTGACCAGCTACTAATCCGCAATAGGCACTAACCATGGTGTTTAGAAGTTCCATATGTTCTTGAGCAACTTCTACGCTGACCTTGGAAAGATGTGATGTGTCAAGTCTGACTGTGTAAGGGTTTGTGGCTTGAAAGTTGTTTCCATATAAAGCTTGTTGAGGAGCTTGCTGTTGAACTTGAGGTGCAAGATCTCGTGGTTGTGGTAGAAAGGCTTTCGGATCAAATACTTGTCCATAGGCTTGAGTATTTGAGCTTGTAGACTGATTTGTTGGAACAGGTTGTGGTAGAAAGGGATTCACGTTTGACACAATCGCGGTTTGAAGCTTTGGTTGCTGACTTGCACTAATACTTGTATTAATACCTCCGAAGTACATCTCAGGGTTTTGTGGAACAGTAACTCTTTGTGCCTTTCGAAGTTCCTCTTCATACTTGTTCTCCAATTTCTGCACAAATTCATAAATACTGATTGAATCCAAAACACCTGTATGTTTAAATAAGTCAATAAATTGACCCCATTTTGGTGGTAATGCGTCAGCAAAGAGCATCATGATTTCTTTCGGAGATGCTAACACTTTGTAAGAGTACATTTCGCTAAGAAGATGGTAAAAACATGTAGTCATATCATTCAATGTTTCATTTTCCATGAACATGAAACCTTCAAACTCCTTCTTTAGCAGATCATGCCGAATTTTTCTGGTTGCAGCATTACCCTCTCCTCTTGCTTCCAGGGTATCCCACAGATTTTTGGTGGTCGTACAGTACACAAACTGATGGTAAATATCTTTATGGAGTGCCTGTGTTAGGATAGAAAACACTTTTTTCTCTAGATCGTAAACCTTTTTATCGCCTTCATCTAGATTGGCTAAGGAGGTTGGGTTTGATCCTGCCTCTTCGAGTGATTCTTTATAGGGTGTAGTAAAACATGTCCACAATTATGTTTTCTGTTCGAGAACATATGTATGGAAACGACTTTTCCAGGACGGATAATCGTTCATATGGTTTAGTTTAGGTGGACGGTTATTACTCCCGGTTTCATTCTCACTCATCAGAAGAGTCTGAATGCTCTGGTTCTGGTTTGCGATACACGCCCATTGATTTCAGTAATCATGGCTGTTTGTTGAGGCATCAATGATTTTACCCATGAGGTTGCGGAGCTTTGCGAATAGTCCTTATTTGTGCTTGAATTGCTGCTCCACCCCACGGATTTGAACTCATTTTCTTGATTATGAAAAATTAAAAGGTTTAAAGTTTGATTTTTGAAAATAACAGTGTCCCTTTTAAAAATTCACAATTTTAGAAATCACAAAGTTTGAAAAACTGAAACACGAAAAACAGACTGAGTTGTTCTTCGTACTTGGGGTGTGCATGAGTCGGTTGGGTCGGTTTTGGCCTAAAACCATAACCAGGATGTCAGTTAATGGATAACCATAAACCATAACCGATCGGTTATGGCGGTTATGGTTAATCGGTTTTGATGGTTATAGCGGGTCGGTTGTGGGTGGTTAACCGTGTATTTAGCCTAGCTAAAAATAGCTTAATTTTTTTAACACGGAATAAATTGTTATTGTATATTTGTATATATTAGTATATTACATCGTTTTAAAAAAATACATATAATCTATAAGGTTAATACCGATTATTACCGAATATATAAAGTGATATGATATATTCCATAAATTCAAATAAACATTCAACAAAAACTGCAAAACGATATGAAATAGCCCATAAATACTAAAAAATTTTAATCAAAAACATCAAATATTAAACCCATAAATACTAAAAGTATTTAATCAAAAACATCAAATATTTAAAAAAAATATTGTGAAAAGTCCTAAATCCTACAAAAATTTATTACATGTCGGTTAGGTTCGGTTATGGTGGGTATGGAAACATTGATAACCATAACCGACCCACTACTTTCGGTTTTCAAAAACCATTAACGACCCACCGGTTTTTATTTAGTTTGGCTTTTTCGGTTCGGTTTTGTCGGTTAATTCGGTTATGGTTTGGTTAATTCGGTTTTTTGCACACCCCTACTTTGTACCAACCACTGTTTCGTACGTGTGGTAGGTCCTTCATACGAACTAAGTATTTCGTACGGAGGATACTCCTTCATGCGAACAACAAAGTCTTTCGTGCGAACCAGGTTCTTCGTGCGGATGACTAGTCTTTCGAACGAACAATCTAGTTCGTCGTGTGGATGGGTTATTCGCACAGATGTTTTTCGAAAGGAATCCTTTTTGCAGGGCTGGTTGGTGAAAAATTCATTTTCTGCACAGACTGGTTTTTGAAAGTGTTCTGTTGTCTACACAATTTTAGTTAAAAAAGACAAACATTCCATCAGCTTTTCAGTTTTAACAGTCAAGTCTAGAATGTTAGAGATTTGGTCACCCTACAATAATATTCTGGTGAGTTTCTCCAGTGAGTCTCTCCTGCAAATCTTGAACTGATGAAAATTTTAAGGAAAACCTGATTTTAACATGTCTCCATGTATTCTAACAAGGTTTTTATGAAAATTTTATGGATACAACAAGTTTTAACTAAGTTTTAAGTTTGTTATCTTTCTAAAACTTAAGTTTCTTGCTGAAAGTTCAAGAACACTTCAAGAAACCCTCAAAACTAGCCCAGACACAACACTAAGCTTGGTTTTCAAACAAGGAAGAGAGCCAAAGCTCTGATACCACTTGAAGGTCCACTTGGAGGATCAAGATAAATATGCTTCCTTGTTCATACAACACAGATACGAGTGTGGAATCCTCGTATGAATGCAAACCAAAGCAAAGTAAGAACACAGGATAACCAAAGATTCAATATCTTTATTAACTAAAGAGAACTGATGCAAACATATACAAACAATGTTCATACACTCTCATGCAACACACTCTGTGCTCTTGTGTCTCTCTCTAGTATAGCTCTAGCCTCTCTCGTCTCAACAACTAAATACTGAGAAGTGCATGTCTGCTTATATAGTGTCCATCCATACCTAGCAACAGTACGAAGTATGTTGCTGGTCATACGAAACACCAAAACACACGAAGAACATACTCCAAAGATACTTGTACGAACAAGTTGGTTTGCACGAGCATCAACTAACTCGTACGAAACAAGTATGATACTTGTTTAGAGGGATTCGTTCGTACGAATGGCAGGTGGCTCGTACGAGCAATATCTTGCTCGTACGAAGTATTTCCATTCGCACATGGAAGTCTTCCTTGGAGATCGTGTCACAGACATGACGTACACAAGACTCAACAGTATACACATATGCATCTGTTTTACATAGACAAACTAATCGTCGTACTAAACCAAGATAGGACGATATCTTGATTTGGTCGACACGACCAAAATATACAGACACTGTAAACAAAGACCGTACAATTACAGACGTAACTAAGAACAAGAGACAGACACAAAAGTGTATCAACATATTGACACAAGGATTCGATTTTGCATGAAAAATTCATTCCGAGTTGGGTCAATTTTCGCGCACTTTCAATATGTAGACGAAAACGTGTGAATAATTTATTAAATCAAATATCTGGTCATTTATGTCAGCAGTTTCCATGTTTCTAAGCTTCTAAACTCAGCTTTATTGATACAGGTGTTCGATTTCATAAGAAAAATCATTTGAGTTGGGTTAATTTTCGCCCACTTTCCGTATTTAGAAGAAAACGCGTGAATAATTGATTAAATCAAATATCTGGTCTTTTCTGTGAGCAGTTCTATATTTCTCATCTTCCAAACTAAGTTTTATCGATACAGGGATTCGATTTTGCACGAAAAAATTATTACGAGTTTGGTCAATTTTCGCCCCGTTTCCAAATTTAGACGAATCGCGTGAATAATTAATTAAATCAAATTTCCGGTCGTTTCTCTCGTAGTTTCTGTATTTCTCAGCTTCAAACTCAGTTTTATTGATACAGGGATTCGATTTTGCACAAAAATTCATTCCGAGTGTCGTCAATTTTTTCGTTTTTGTTAGGAGTTTCAAACTCAGTTTTACTAATATAGGGATTCAATTTTTCACGAAAAATTCGTTTCAAGTTGGGTCAATTTTCGCCCATTTTCTATATTTAGACGAAACGCGTGAATAATTTACTAAATCAAATATCTAGTCGTTTCTGTCAGTACTTTTGGTATTTCTCAGCTTCCAAACCCAGTTTTATTGATATAGGGATTCGATTTTACACCAAAAATTCATTCCAAGTTTGATCAACTATCGCTCAATTCCATATTTAGGCAAAAACGCGTGAATAATTGACTAAATCAAATATCTGGTCGTTTCTGTCAGTAGGATCTGTATTTCTGAGCTTCCAAACTTAGTTTTAGTGATACAGGGATTCGATTTTGCACGAAAAAATCATTTCGAGTTGGGTGAATTTTTGCACACTTTCCATATTTAGACTTACGCGTGAATAATTTATTAAATCAAATATCTGGTCGTTTATGTTAGCAGTTTATGTATTTCTCAGCTTCCAAGCTCAATTTTATTGATATAGGGATTCGATTTTACACGAAAAATTCATTCCAAGTTTCGTCAATTTTCGCCCACTTTATATATTTATACGAAAACGTGTGAATAATAAATTAAATCAAATATTTGGTCGTTTCTGTCAGCTGTTTTTGTATTTTTCAGTTCCAAACTCTGTTTTACTTATACAAGGATTCAATTTTGCACGAAAAATTCATTCCGAGTTGGGTCAATTCTCCCACTTTACATAATTATAGCAAAACGCGTTAATAATTGATTAAATCAAATATCTGGTTGTTTTTGTTAGCAGGTTATTTATTTCTTAGCTTTCAAACTCAGTTTTATTTACACAAGGATTTGATTTTGAACAGAAAACTCATTCGGAGCTTGCTCAATTTTCACCCACTTTCCATATTTAGACCAAAACGCGTGAACAATTGATTAAATCAAATATTTGGTTATGTCTCTCAACACTTTCTGCATTTCTCAGCTTTTAAACTCATTTTTATCAATACAGGATTCGATTTTGCATGAAAAATTATGGGTCAATTTTCACTCACTTTATATATTTAGACGAAAACACGTGAATAATTGATTAAATCAAATTTCTGGTCGTTTCTATCATAAGTTTCTGTATTTCTAAGTTTTCAAACTTAGTTTAGTGACAAAAGGATTCGATTTTGAACCAAAAATTCATTCCGAGTTGGGTTAATTTTCGCCCACATTCCATTTTTGATGAAAACGTGTGAATAAATGATTAAATCAAATATCTGGTCGTGTCTGTCAGCAGTTTCTGTCTTTCACAGCTTCCAAAGTTTTATTGATATAGGGATTCGATTTTTCACGAAAAATTGATTACAAGTTTGGTCAATTTTCGCCCACTTTCCGTATTAAGACGAAAACGTATAAATAATTGGTTAAATCAATTATCTAGTCAATTCTCTCAGTAGTTTATTAATTTCTCAGCTTCTAAATTCAGTTTTATTGATAAAGTGATTCGATTTTGCATGAAAATTCATTCCGAGTTGGGTCAATTTTCGCCCACTTTCTATATTTAGATGAACACGCGTGACTAAATTATTAAATCAAATTTCTGGTCGTTTCTATCATATGTTTCTATATTTCTCATCCTTCAAACTCAATTTTACTAACACAAGAATTCGATTTTTAACGAAAAATTCATTCCGAGTTGCGTCAATTTTCGCCCACTTTCCATATTCAGACGAAAATGCATGAATAATTGATTAAATCAAATGCATGAATAATTGATTAAATCAAATATCTGATCATTTCTCTTAGCATTTCTGTATATCTCAGCTTCTAAACTAAGTTCTATTTCTAACGAGATTCGATTTTGCTTGAAAATTTGATTCAAGTTGTGTCAATTTTCACCCACTTTCTATATTTAAACAAAAACGCGTGAATAATTTCTAAATCAAACTTCTAGTCGTTTCTATCATAGGTTTTTGAATTTATTAGCTTATAAACATCGTTTTATTGAAACAAGCATTTACTTTTGCATGAAAATTCATTCTGAGTTTCGTCAATTTTCACGCACTTTCAATATGTAAACAAAAACGCATGAATAGTTGATTAAATCAAATATCTGGTCGTTTCTGCGAGCAGTTTCTGTGTTTCTAAGCTTCTAAACTCAGTTTTATTGATACATGCATTCGTTTTCGCACAAAAAATTCATTTCATGTTGGGTCAATTTTCGCCCACATTCCATATTTAGACGAAAACACGTGAATAATTGATTAAGTCAAATATCGGGTCCTTTCTGTGAGCAGTTTCTATATTTCTCAGCTTCCAAACTAAGTTTTATCGATACAGGGATTCGATTTTGCACGAAAAATAATTCCGAGTTGGGTCATTTTCGCCTAGTTTGCATATTTATAGTAAAACGCGTGAATAATTGATTAAATCAAATATCTTGTCATTCTTGTTAGCAGTTTCTTTATTTATCAGCTTTCATACTCAGTTTTATTTACACAAGGATTTGATTTTGAGCGGAAAACTCATTCCGAGCTTGGTCAATTTCGCCCACTTTCCATATTTACACCAAAAAGCGTAAACAATTGATTAAATCAAATATTTGGTCTTGTCTCTCAACACTTTCTATATTTCTCAACTTTTAAACTCATTTTTATTAATACAGGGATTCGATTTTGCGTGAAAAATTTATGGGTCAATTTTCGCCACTTTCTATATTTAGACGAAACCCCGTGGATAATTGATTAAATAAAATTTCTTGTCGTTTCTATCAAAAGTTTCTGTATTTCTAAGCTTTCAAACTTAGTTTTATTGACAAAAGGATTTGATTTTGAACCAAAAATTCATTCAAAGTTGGGTCAAGTTTCGCGCACTTTCCATATGAAGAAGAAAACGCATGAGTAATTGATTAAATCAAATATCTGGTCGTTTCTATCAGCAGTTTATGTATTTCTAAGCTTCTAAACTCATTTTTATTGATACAGGTATTTGATTTCGCACGAAAATTCATTTCAAGTTAGGTCAATTTTCACCCGCTTTCCATATTTAGATGAAATCGCGTGAATAATTGATTAAATCAAGTATCTTGTTTCCGTAAGCAGTTTCTGTATTTCTCAGCTTTCAAACTAAGTTTTATCGATAAAGGGATTCAATTTTTGCACGAAAAAATCATTACAAGTTTGGTAAATATTCGCCCACTTTCCAAATTTAGACGGAACGCGTAAATAAATGGTTAAATCAAATATCTGGTTGTTTCTGTCAGTAGTTTCTGTATTTTGAGTTTGTAAAATTAAATATAATTGATATAGGGATTCGATTTTGCACGAGTTTCATCAATTTCGCCCACTTTCTATATGTATACCAAAACATGTGAATAATTAATTAAATCAAATATGTTGTGGTTACTATCAGCAACTTTCGTATTTCTCAGTTTCCTAACTCAGTTTTATTGATACAAGAATTCGATTTTGTACGAAAAATTCATTTCGAGTTGGGTTAATTTTCTCCCACTTTCCATATTAGATGAAAACGCGTGAATAATTGATTTGGACATTTGTGCCTTTTCTATCATTGCACAATTACAAACAATTTGTATTCAATGAAACCTTGTGTTTTATTTCCAAATATTTTTGTATTCAATAAAATCTTGTATTTTATTGATGAGAATGCAAAAATGTCAATCGTTGCACAATTTCAATCATTTTCGTGTTCGTTAAAGTGTTTTACGCATTTTTCGAAACGCGTAAACGTACAACCAAACGAACCGACATCCACGACATTTTAGGGCATAATCCAAGTTACACATGTCTTAACACATTTATATAACCTAAATATTAGGTTAAAGGGGTTAAAAATGGCAAACAAGTGAAAGTACAAGTCCAAGGGCCAAAAATGTCAAAAAAATAATAAATATTTTTGGTTCTTCACCAAGTTTGCCACCTATCTCCAATTTTTTATATCTAGCACTCACTTTGCAACACTTAATATGGTGATGACACATTGTAGGACACTAATCCCTCTTGAGGACACTTGTCATCACCTCCTTAATCCTAAAATACTATAAATACCCCATGATTCTTCCATTTTTTTTCACATCACTTCAAAACACTTCAAAGCAAAGTGTGAAGTTCTTCTTTCTATCCTTCTTGGAGCTTGTTTCTAGCCTTTGGAAGCCAATCTTGAGTTTCGAAAGTGTTCGTCAACACGAGTAAGTACTCTTCCTAGTTCTTTCGTTATTTTAGCTATTTTGAGCTAAAAGTCGAACAGTTTGGCTTCCTGGTTGACTTTTGATTCTGGCCATATTTTGGTCAAGTCAAAGTTCAATTGAACTTTGCAACATGATCATAATCATGAAGGTTATAATCCCTAATGATTTCCCCTTCTGATTACCATGTTTACTAGTCGAAGTGACGAGTCAAAGTTTCGGTTAAAAAATGCGTATGATGTGCATTTTATGAGAAACTATTTTCAGGTATCAAAACACCAAGTTTTGATACCAAATCAGTTTTATAAACTTAGTTAGACATATTTGACATGTCTAACTCGTCACTTCTAGTTTAGTGCTTATTTAGGGTCGTAGGCCGAGCGGTCTTGACCATCGTTTTTACTTTTGAATCCGACCCGTTTGGTCATTCTTAGGATCCGACCAAACACATATTTGGGACCATAGTTGTATAGGGAATACCCTACTGATGTTATACCTTATGGTCACGTCGTTTGGTTAGTGTTATGATAAGTTACTTCTATGTTCTTAAAAATGATGACCAAAATGCCCTTTTGCGCATAAATCCATTTTAAACACATGTAACCAAATTTTTTACATATAAACTGATGTTATAACATTTTCAAACATGTTTGGGCATCTAAGACTTATCATAGGATATTTTTAACCATCCGATCACGCATTTACGCTAATGACCAGTTAAAGTAGCATAAACTACCTTAACGAGGCATAATGGGTCAAAAGCACTTAGGATCCTTTCCAAATCAGAATGTTAAGTTTGTTAAACCATATCACATGAGTTCCAACACTCTTTTGGTTTATAAGACTTCATTCTATCCGATCTCCCATTTGTAGTCCCGGCACGTTAACATATTTATCTAACACATATTTATCTAAATGTTTTGGGGTGATTCATATGTGCCTATAATTATTTTCAAGATTTCAAAACAATATACATGGTTTATATATACAAAATGATTTTCAAAGTGAGTACATAGTTCCCCTCTTTTATGTTTTGCAAATGTTTTGGGTGACTCATATGTGCTAAGTCATTTTGAAGTTTTCAAAAACAATGTCTATGGTTTATATATAAAACTATATGATTTCAATAATGTGAACAACTTGTTGATGCATTATCCATAACATGAATGACATCCATTAGCTTTGGCCGAGCCGACCAGTAGTATGTTATGGTACCATAGGACTGACAATCCCATTATCGGACTGTTTATTGGATTTGGTGGAAGTTTGGGTAATGACAGAAATTGTTTCTGATTAACAAATCATTAGTCTAGTTAAAGAGACCCTTTGGTGGTCTATTAAAGATACCCTTTGGTGGTATAGTCAACACAAGTTTGAATGTGTTCATTAAAAAACGAACAAAAGTTTTCACAATTAAAAACACGGACGATTTGTTTATGACATGCACAATTGGTTTATGACACGGACGATTGATCTATAACACAGACAAATGGTTTATAACATGGACAAATGGTTTTGAACAACGTCACGCAATGATTTTCACTTAAAGATATAAACCGTACGAAGTTTTCTTTTGAATCAATCTATTACAAGGTTTTTACAAAAGAAATGTTCTTGTCAAGATTCATGGCTATAAGGTTTTCACAACTCTAACCAACTTGTTTTAGTTGGTTAATTGTATTGCAATATCAAACATTTTTATACGAGGTTTTCACTTAACGACTCTTGTAGTCGGACGAGGTGTTGCAATATGTATACAAAGCCACGCATTTGACATACTCACAAAACCTATGTACTCGCCGGCATTTTTATGCTGACTCTCTTTTCACATAATGCTTGATAATATGATGCATGCTTCACGTAGGAATAGACACGGACCTTAGTGACTTAAAACATGAAAGACAATTTATTTATGTGTTGTTTCTGTTTATTCCAAGACAATGTAAACATTTAACTTAATAAAACAAAATTTTAAATTCCATGAGTTGTGAAACAATTTTTCTGTGACATGACTCCTCGACGTTTCCCCTGCGGTTTGTTGTTTTACGCGGTCGGGGTGTTAAATGATTAAATCAAATATCTAGCCGTTTCTGAGCAATTTCTGTATTTCTCAGCTTCCAAACTCAATTTTATTGATACATGGATTCGATTGTGCACGAAAACTTCATTCCGAGTTTTCGTCAAGTTTCACCCACTTTCCATATTTATACGAAAACGCAGGAATAATTATTAAATCAAATATCTGGTCCTTTCTGTGAGCAGTTTCTATATTTCTCAACTTCCAAACTAAGTTTTATCAATACAGGGATTCGATTTTGCACGAAAAATTCATTACGAGTTTGGTCAATTTTCACCCACTTTCCAAATTTATGCCAAAACGCGTGAATAATTATTAAATAAAAAAATGGCCATTTTTGTTAGAAGTTTCTGTATTTCTCAGCTTTCAAACTCACTTTTATTAATATAGGGATTCAATTTTGCACGAAATTCATTCCGAGTTTGGTCAATTTTCACCCATTTTCCAAATTTAGATGAAACGTGTGAATACTTGATTAAATCAAATATCTGGTCTAGTAGTTTATGTATTTCTCTGCTTCCATAATATAGGGATTAGATTTTGCAAGAAAAATTTATTCCGAGTTTCGTTAACTTTCGCCCACTTTCCATATTTATACGAAAACGCATGAATAATTTATTAAATTAAATGTCTGGTTGTTTCTATCAGTAGTTTCTGTATTTCTTATTTTTCAAACTCAGTATTGTTGATACAAGGATTCAATTTTGCACGAAAAATTCATTACGAGATCGGTTACTTTTCGGCCAATTTCCATATTTAGACAAAATCGCGTTAATAATCGATTAAATCAAATATGTGGTCGTTTCTATCAACAGTTTCTGTATTTTTAGCTTTCAAACTCAGTTTTATTAATAAAGGGATTCAATTTTGCATGAAAAATTCATTCTGGGTTGGGTCAATTTTCGCCCATTTCCATATTCAGAAAAAATGCGTGATTAATTGATTAAATCAAATATCTGGTCCTTTCTGTGAGCAGTTTCAGTATTTGTCTGCTTACAAACTCAGTTTTATTGATACAGGGATTCGATTTTGCACGAAAAACACATTACGAGTTGGGCCATGTTTCAGCCACTTTCCATATTTAGACAAAAACGTGTTGATAATTGATTAAATTCAAATATCTAGTCGTTTCTGTCAACAGTTTCTGTGTTTCTCAGCTTCCAAACTCAGTTTTATTAATATAGGGATTGGATTTTGCATAAAAATTCGTTACAAGTTGGGTGACTTTTCGCCCACTTTCCATATTTATACGAAAACGTGTGAATAATTGATTAAATCAAATATTTGGTCCTTTCTGTGAGCAATTTCTGTATTTGTCAGCTTACAAACTCAATTTTGTTGATGACAGGATTCGATTTTGCACGAAAAATCCATTTCAAGTTAGGTCAATTTTCTCCCACTTTCCATATTTAGACCAAAACGTGTGAATACATGATTAAATCAAATATTTGGTTGTTTTTGTCACCAGTCTCAGCTTGCAAACTTAGTTTATTAATGTAGGGATTCGATTTTGCACCAAAAAGTCATTCCAAGTTAGGTCAATTTTAGCGCATTTCCATATTTAGACAAAAATGTGGAATATTCAAATATTTGATCGTTTCTATCATAAGTTTCTGTATTTCTCAGCTTCCAAACTTTGTTTTATTGACATAGGATTCAATTTTGCACCAAAAATTCATTAGGGTCAATATTCGCTCACTTTCCATATAAACGCGTGAATAATTGATTAAATCAAATATCGGGTCGTTTTTGTCACCAGTTTCTATATTTCTCAGCTTACAAACTTAGTTTTATTTGTACAGGATTCGATTTTGCATGAAAAATTCATTCCGAGTTGGGTCAATTTTCGCCCATTTTCCATATTTAGATAAAAACGCGGAATAATTTATGAAATCAAATATTTGGTCGTTTCGGTCATAAGTTTCGGCATTTTTCAGCTTCTAAACTTAGTTTTATTGACACATGGATTCGATTTTGCACGGAAAATTGTTCCAATTTGGGTAAATTTTTTTCCCACTTTCCTTTATTATGACGGAAAACGTGCTTTAATTTGTTTAAATAAATATTTTTTAATTTCTGTCAGAAATTTTTCTGTATTCTCAGTTTCCCCAAACTAGTTTTATTAATTTGGGTTCGTATTGCCCCAAAAAATTCATTTCGAGTTGGGTAAATTTTTCCCCATTTCCTATTTAGACAAAAACGCGGTGAATAATTATTAAATCAAATATCGGGTTTGTTTCTGTCAGCAGTTTCTGTATTTCTCAGTTCCAAAAACTCAATTTTATTGTTACAGGGGTTCGATTTTTTTCATGAAAAAAATTTATTTCGAGTTGGCTCAAATTTTTGCCCCTTTCCCTATTTAGACGAAAAAGTGAGAATAATTTATTTAAAACAAATATTTGGTCGCTTCTCTCAGCGGTTTATGTATTTTATCTTCCCAAAAGTTTTAAAAAAAAACAGTTTATTCGATTTTGAACGAAAAAAATTTAATTTTTTGAGTTTTGGGCAATTTTTGCCCACAAACCAT
>CAMTDV010000022.1:36735621-36802821 GCA_947069175.1 Scalesia atractyloides | reverse complement strand
TTTTGTTCTCCAGCTTCTGAACAAATTCATAGATACTGATCTCTTCCTCAGTAAGTCAATAAATTGACATCCACTTTGGCGGTAAGGCGTCAGCAAAACGCATCACGATTTCCTGTGGAGATGCTAACACTTTGTAGGAATACATTTCACTGAGCAGGTGGTAGAAACATGTTGTCATGTCGCTTAATGTTTCATTCTCCATGAACATGAAACCTTCAAACTCATTCTTCAGCAGATCATGTCGTATTTTTCTGGTTGCAGCATTTCCTTCTCCTCTTGCTTCAAAAGTATCCACAGATTCTTGGTGGTGGTACAGTACACAAACTGATGATAAATATCCTTATGAAGTGCTTGTGTAAGGATAGCAAACGCCTTTTTCTCTAAATCATAAGCCTTTTTATCGCTTTCATCTAGATTAGCTAAGGAAGTTGGATTTGATCCTCCTTCTTCGAGAGATTCCTTATATGGTGTAGTAAAACATGTCCATAATTTTGTAATTTGTCCAAGAACATATGTATGGAAGCGACTTTTCCATGAAGGATAATCGTTCATATGGTTCAGTTTTGGTGGATGGTTATTACTCCCAGTTTCACGCTCGCTTATAAGAAGAGTCTGAATGCTCTGATTTTGATTTGCGACACATGCCCATTGATTTGCGGTAATCATGGCTGTATGTTGAGGCATTAATGATTTAACCCATGAGGTTGCGGAGCTTTGTAATGAGTCTCGATTTGTGCTAGACTTACTCCCCCAATCTCAAGGATTATTACTCATTATGTTTTCTTGGTTATGAAGATTAAAAGGTTTAAAATGTAATTTTTGAAAATAATGGTCTCCTTTTAAAGTTCACAATTTTAAAAACCACAAAGTTTTGAAAAACTGAAACACGAAAAACAATTCAAGTTTGTTCTTCGTACGAATCAGAGATTCGTGCGAATGACTGACCTTCGTACGAACCAGGTTGTTCGTACGAGAGACGCTCTTTCGTGCGAGCAAACTTGTGCTTCATGCGAACAAGGTTCTTCGTGCGGATGACTTATTCGCACTGATGTTTTTCGAATAGGGGAATTTTTTGCAGGGTTGGTTGGTGAAAATTTCCTTTTCTAACACAGACTTGTTTTCGAAAGTGGTCAGTTGTCTACACAATTTTGGGTAAAAAGACTAACATTCCATATCAGCTTTTCAGTCAAAACAGTCAAGTCAAGTCAGAATGTACAGAGATTTGGTCAACCCTACAAGAATATTCCGGTGAGTTTTCCGGTATATGTCCAACTGAACTTTGATAGAAAATTTTAAGAAAAACCATATCCTAACATGTCTCCATGTATTCTAACAAGGTTTTTATGAATATTTTCTCGATACAACAAGTTTTAACTAAGTATTAAGTTAGTTATCTATTAAAAACTTAAGTTTCCTGTTGAATGTTCAAGAACACTTCCAGAAACCCTCACAACTAGCTCAGACACAACACTAAGCTTGGTTTCATACAAGGAAGAGAGCCAAAGCTCTGATACCACTTGGAGGATCAAGATTAACCTACTTCCCTGTTTATACAACACAAATACGAGTGCAAGAATCCTCGTAACTATGCAAACCAAAGCAAAGTAAGAACCGCATGATAACCAAAGATTCAATATCTTGATTAATAGAAGAGAACTAGTACAAACACATACAAACAATGTTCATAAAGACTCATGAAATACTCTTGTGTTATTGTGTCTCTCTCTAGCTTGTTCACTAATGTCTCACGTCTCACTCGCTCTCTTACTATGCACTGAGAAGTGCATGTCTGTTTATATAGTGTCCACACCTAGCAACAATACGAAGAATGTTGCTAGTCGTACGAAACACTGAAAGACACGAAGAACTTCCAAATGATGCTCGTACGAATGACCACTGGCTCGTACGATGACCACTGGCTCGTACGAATCAAGTACGATGCTTGTTTAGATGAGCCCATTCGTACGACTAATAAGTCACTCGTATGAATGGTGAGTGGCTCATACGAGCAACATCTTGCTTTACGAAGCGCTTCTCACTTGTACCTGAAGTGTTCTTCGAAGAACGTGCCAACATACATGACGTACACAAGAATTAACAGTGTGCACATATGCCACTGTTTTACACAGATAAACTAATTGTCGTACTAAACCAAGATAGGTGGATATCTTGATTTGGTCGACACGGCCAAACTATACAGACACAATAAACAAAGACCGTACAATTAAAAATGTAACTAAGAAAAAGCGACAAACACAAAAGTGTATCAACACTTATTAGTCAAAGGTGGATCACTAATACGGAAGGGATTTTAAAAAAGAAGCCATTGTAATTCATCAGATGAAGTGGTTTTTGCTATGAGCCAGTTGCGGGATAGAGCTAAGGACTTCTTTGATAAACAAGAACAACAGTTAATAAAAAAAAACTCGAAAGAACTTTCATCTACCCCAACAGAATCTTTGTTCTCCCCCTGTCGTTGAGCATCATGTTCTTGATTCACTTCATCGTTCAAATAAGCATCATAGTCGAATGAATCATTTTTCTTTGCATCATGCTCCACTATACCAGTACCACCCTGGGTGTTATCGTCATGGTCACCCTTATCATCATCATCTTCTTATCATCACCACCAACATCCTTGTCCTCGTCATCATCGTAATCATCAATCTCTTTATCACAATCTATCTCTTTCTTTTGTTCTTTCTTATTCTCTAAGAATTTCTGCTTCTCTAAGATACAAGAAACAACTGCAACATCTCCAATAAGCAGAAATTGAGAAATATCAATGTCAGACTCTGTTTCCTTTTCTGGTTCAATCGTGATAGCCATTGGAATATCATCTATTTTTCCTTTACCCTTACCTGCAGCTGAAGCTTCAGCTTTACGTGCCCTCTCGGCAGCTCTTTCCCTAGCCTCCTCTATCTTGATCAAATCAAATTTAGCATCGAAATCAATACCAAGCTTCTTTGTCAACACCTTTTGAAATAGATCAAATTTTATTTCTTTTCTTAATCTTTCAGCTTCAATTTCATCTACCAATCTGCGTAATCTTTTGTTATTAGAAATCAGCTTGAAATCACAGCTCTAATTGCTTTCGATCATCTTCAGGAAACTTGATTCTGCTTTCCAACTCTGTAATCTTTTAATCATGAAAGAAATCCGTATCCATTCCTCCCATAGATTCAAAGTTAGTGAATGGAATTTCACCAAAATCATCTCAAGTTGGGAAAAATCATCGTCTCTAAGCAGATTGTGGAGTGGATTGTTGTATTAGTGGTGTTGGTTGTTTTGGTGGCGATGATGGATGAGGTGGTGTTGTATGTTGAACTTGAGGATATGGTGGTTGTTGTAGAATAACCGGTGGTTTTTGATCTCAAATGATGTTTTCAATAACCGCTTCGATCTCAGTGTCTCTTTATCATGACTCACTGGATCAGCCCTAGTAGTCGTTTGTTTTAAGAACTTTCGCCTTGCCTTTTTCATAGCTGGAGACCCTGTTTTCTTCGCAACATCCAAAGCTTTACTCTTCACTCTCTTAACTTTCTTTGGTGGCACATAAGGCTCGTTGTCGTCACCAGTTTTTCGTTTCTTTTTCTTAGATTCTCTCTTATCTGCTTCAGCTCTTGGGCTAAAAGTTTTGTGCTACCCTTGGACCCAAATCTTCATCACTGGCTATTGGTGTTTCATTAGAACTTGATTCATCTTCATCTTTATCTCAATCAGAAGTAGCAGAGAATACCTCATTTTCTACATTCGTTTCAATTTCAATATTCTCCTCAATCTCTACCTCTTCATCAGTCACCTCATCTACCCAATAAAGTCTAAGCTTTCTTAGACGCCCGCTTTCTTTTCTGAGTTCGTTTCTTTGGAGTTAACTTTTTCTTTTTTTTCTCCTCATTCTCATATGAGAAACCCCTATTAGGAATGTAATCAGCTAATTGTTCTTCTTCGTCATTTTCAGAATTACTCTCATCTTTTCTCTATTTATCCTTTGGCAGTGCCACATAATTTTCGTCTTTGATCGCCCCCAAGAAATCCCTTCCAACAGGTTCAGACTTTTGCTTTAGATACTAATTCAGACGGACTAAGGATAAACCTGACATGTGTTCCAATTTCAAATCATACTTTTTATCTTTCACCAAATTAGGGAATTGATTGTCTAACTTCATTTGTATGAATTGCGATTACTGTAAGAATTTCTCTTTAACAATATTCGACTTCATCTGCTCGAAAATAACTCTTGTGAAGTTGTAAGGCTGATTCAGACTAAGGGTAGCCATCATACACATCTGGTAGCCCAAAAGAGCATCATACCCTCCTTTTCTGTGACTTAGAGCTTGAACTACCTAATGTACAAAGAACTTATACGGCCTGGCGAGAAAAGCTTTATTGAAGTTAGGTGCATTCACAGCCCCTATGTAGCCCATGCGATAGAAACACCCTTTCACCATTCTTTCTGAATACATCATTGGATCATCATCTTTATCCTTGAAATTAAGAACCCTTCATATCAACGCTTCTGTGATCAGAACTTCTTTATCTTCATTACCAATCTTCACAAACGATCTAATACCTTATACATGTGATCGATAACCCTTATGCTGATCAGTAAGTGCTTTCTTAATCGGAATTTAATCCATAAGCTTCAAAATTTCTTTGAACGGTTCAATCTCTAGAATCATCTCATTGAGTACACAACATATGTTGTGTTTCAGTTCAAAATTCGACTTCTTATCTTGCAGAAACACAATAGCAGCAAACACTTAGCTAAAGATTCAAAAAATTACCATAACTCTTCGTGCGAAGTAGCTTGTACGAAGTGGACACTTTTCACTTCATGCGAAGATAGCCAGCCACAATCCATTTTGACCCAAACAGAATCTATCTTCGTGTGGAGTAAAGTTTAACAGTTTCAACCTTTTCACTTTGTGCAAAGGTAGAGTTTATGTCACACTCGACTCACAGCGGAAGTAAAATATGGGATGCATCAGACACCTCTGGTACAAGCACATTGTTTATAAAGATACTATATCTGTTATTCAACTATATTTTCGATTACACTGTTGATTACATACTACATGTGTGTTACAACGGCATGTTCCCATTAACTACGTTATCCTTCTTAACGCATGCTTCTATACATGTATGCATTTGTAAAGCACAGCTTGAACGACAAACACTAGTATCACACAAGTCACAAGTTACCTGAAAAGCATGTTAAGGTTTTGAAAGGTCAATTACAAATAGCTGGTTAGTTTCACTATTTTAGTTTTGTTTCGCAATTTATTTTGAATCGATTGATTATGCACGTTTGACATGAAATTATACTTAGCCCACAAGTGAAACCTTGCCTGTTCACAGTGTCGTGTCCCACACCGAACACCTCAGCACTTTCACACCCCAAGTAGCTATGTCTAATACCACATAGCGTGCTCACAGAGAGTGCATGGATATGTGTCATTGTAGTAGAACCCATGGCATTCGTGCCTGCTCAATGGGGTTTGTCAGACCAATAATACTAATCACATCCACCGGCTTTTGTTGTCAGTTGTGTTTGTGGGGACTTTTCGTGTGTTAGTATAACTTACTGATATATGTTAAAATATATATAATTTAGTTCCCCATTTTGCCCCCGTTTTGTGCATTTTTAGCTAAAATATCGTCGTATAGGTACTTAATCGGTCCATTTTATATTTTCATGTCCTAAACGACGTACCGCTGACAAAGTTGGAGAAAAAGTGGGATTAACGAGCATTCCGGACAAATTCTTCAGATTCTGCTGAAGTTACAGATGCCGCACGGCGTGCAAACCATAGGCACGGTCGTGCGAGACTGCAATCTCGGAAGCACTGACTGTGCGAGAGGCAGTGCGACTCATTTCTCGGCACGCACGACCGTGCGGCCCATTGGCATGGCCGTGCGCGACTTGATTGCTGATCACATGTGACCTGAAGCCTTGGCACGGTCGTGCAAATCATTGGAACGACCGTGCACATCTGAAGATTTTGCCGCTCAAACAGCCACTTGTCTGCCCATACCCTGCAGTGACGTAATGCTGATGCGCACGGCCGTGCGGATAAAGTGCACGGCCGTGTGGATATGAAAATTGTTTATAAAACAGAGCATTCGCGACTAATCAAAATATTGGGAATTTTTCCAAGTTTCTGGGCGATTTCTGAGGCGCGGGAGCTCTCTGATCATGACGGTTTCAAGCCTCAAGGTTGCAAGAAGCTTATCATTCATCCAATCCATCAAATTCTTGCTTGTTTATGGTTTGATTTCTTGTTCTTAATGTAAATTCTGATCACATTTGCAAGCATTGAGATGATGTTTATGTAATATTGTTAGGAATACTATGAAAAACACTTGTTTTATGATCAATATTTAGTTTGTTATCAAGTTAAAATGAAGCTCAGTCAACTGCTCATGTTTGAATCTTGATGATCATATGGCAATCTTGTTTCATTGATGTTGGATTCTTGATTATAATTGTTTATCTTGGATGATTAGTAAATGGTTAGCTAGGATAAGTTGAAAAACCCCATAATTAATCATTTATTAGTAAGCTGTTAACTTGATTAATATGTTTACACCATAAACTAGAAATGGGTATTGGTTTAATAAAAGATAATCTGATTTTGATCAAGAATGCTTTCTTACACGGAAGGGCTCTAACGGGTTAGATGGTGTTATTGCGGGTTCTTAATACATGTCATAAACTTTCTTGAGTATTTGTGGCCAAAATAACCAACTTGGTAGATTTATATTTAAGACTTGCAAAATGAATGAGTTTGTGATATGATCTACGTTATGCTTGTCTCGGTGGCTGTATTATGTTTATCGGTATTGCTTTCCTTGATAAAGTGAGGTTAGAAAACTCTTAACGGGTGACTAACTTATTTTTAAAGATTCACATGAAATATATCAATAGCTCGCTAAAGAATAATTTTAGGTGGTTAAAGTGTGTTTATCGCGTTAACTTTCTGAAGAGTTATCATATTAGGAGTCCCGAAAGGGATACTAGTTGTCTTTATATTTGGAAAATTGATCAAGTGCCTTTGTAACATGTTTGATAACATGCTCATTTTGCTTATAAAACAAGACAAAAGAAAAAGAAATTGTATTTTTGTGTTTAAAGTCTTTTACGTCTTAAAATATATTTTTAAATAAAACTTAGAAAAAACTATTTCACATATCCTTTTTACCTGTGAATAAATGACGACGGTTTAGTACATAAGCACCTGCCCGCGTCCTTGGATCGACATCTGGTTCTTACCCATACTTTACTACATATACGATAGGGTACACTTGTCCTTTTGTGTGTGTTTTAATTTAAGGTAGAAATCATTTTTATAAATATTAAAACCGAGTTCGTGTGTAAAATTCATTGTAAAAATGTGTATATATGCGCACACGTCAAGTTTTTGCGCCGTTGCCAGGGACGCGGCTAACCTATGGAACGATCCGAGTCACTTGTTTACCGGTGTACATGCTTGTGAATACTTGTTTATAATTAATTATTTGCTTAGTTTTTTATAATTATTTACTTGATTATTTGTATAGAATTATTTATTTGTTTGTATATATATATATAGTTACAAAGATTAATATTTATTTGCACACCCGAATTCAAAAATGAATTGGTTGGTAAAAAAATATTTATTAGTAAAATATTGTATAATATAATATTATAATTTATTTAATCGTTTCAGGATGTGCTTATCCCTTCCTTACAGGTTGATGTCCTCAACCCCTGCGCCCGCTGCTGCTGAGCCATCTGACGAACAGGAATGTGACCTATGGAGGAGTAGGAGACTTCGAGAAAGGTCTCGTGTTGTTGCACAACTTATCTCAGCTGAAGTAGACGAGCCGGAGATACCTACTGTGAGTGAACACTTAGAGGTCGAAGGGGGGAGCACCATGGCCAATGACGACCGACCATTGAATGAGACCGACTGTCCGGGAGGCGAAGGCCTGCAGCCTAGTATCGCCCGACCGATTGTGGTGGTGCCTAATTTCGAGATTAAATCCAGCATCATAAACATGTTACAAAATTCGGTGCAGATTGATGGAAAGGATCACGAAGACCCAGGTCGACATATTGCTGCATTTCTTGATGTATGCTCTACTTTCAAGATTCGAGATGTTTCCGACAATGCAATCCGATTGCGGCTTTTTCCATTCTCTTTGCGAGACAAAGCCCGAGCTTGGCTTCTATCACTTCCCGCAGGATCCATTACTAGCTGGAATGACATGGCGGAGCTGTTTATGCAAAAGTACTTCCCTCCAGAGAAAACAGCTAAGTTGAAGAACCGCATCATGACGTTTCGGCAGGATGATGGAGAGTCCTTACACGTTGCGTGGGAGAGGTTTAGAGATCTTCTTATTGACGTCCCACATCATGGTTTGTCCAAAAGGCAGCTCGTATTAACCTTCTATCAAGGTCTAAACTATGATTCGCAGGAGCGTTTGGATATGTATGCAGGAGGAGATCTAGGAACGAAGACACCAAATGAAGCCTATGCAATCATCGAGAAAGCTGCTTTGAAGTCTAGTTCTCGTCAAGCCGGAGAGAGAGCTAGGACATCATCTCGTTCTAGAGTTCATGTTGTTGATACTTACACGACTCTTACTGCTCAGATTGGAGCCCTTGCTGCAAAAATCGATCAAGCTCATAATATTTTGCGGGTTCAATCTTCATGCGAGCCGTGTGGGATTTCACATGAGTTGGGTGCATGCGAACAGGGAGTTATGTTTACAGGCAACAAAGAGGTGGATTATCTGGGTAATCAAACTAGACCCCAAAATAACCCCTATAGCAACACATATAATCCGGGATGGAAGAATCACCCAAACTTTGGGTGGAAGGGTGGTTCAGGTAACCAAAACCCACTCGGGTATGCTCAGCGGCCGCTGCTCCACAGCAATCCTATGGTCAATCTTTTCAGCCTCAAAGTCGCCCCTACCAGCCGCACTCCAATATGTACCATAATCAGGGTGCCGGGAGTAGTTCCCAGCAACAAGCCCTCAGAATAATTCCAAGCTGGAGGAAATGATGGCGCAACTTTTGAGCAATTCGAACAGTGCGAACAGTTGGCTGAGAAGCGTTATCAGCAGCACGAAGAGCGCTTCATGGCCCAAGAAGGGGAGATGCGGAGTCAGAAGGCTTCCATTCAAGCCATCGAGAATCAAGTGGGCCAGTTTACAAAGATGTTGTCAGAGCGACCTCAGGGTGGTCTTCCGGGTAATACAGAGCCCAACCCAAGAGGGCATGTTAACGCGGTAATGACGAGGAGTGGAAAATGCCACGGGACCTGACATATAGGACCACCACCGATCACTGAGACGGTCCATACTGACGCTTCGGACGAGGTGCACGCTAGGCGAGTCCCAGCAAGTACAGCACAGCTCCAAAAGCCAGTAATAGATTATACTCCTCCGGTTCCGTACCCGGGTAGACTAAGAAGAAAAGGAATGAAGAACAATATTGTAAGTTTCTTGAGATTTTCAAACAGTTGCATATAAACATACCATTTGTTGAAGCGTTGGCTGAAATTCCCAAATACGCTAAGTTCCTGAAGGACATCCTCACGAATAAGCAGAAGCTCGAGGACATGTCGTGTGTTTTAATGAATGAAAATTGTTCGGCTATTCTTCAAAATCGTTTACCCAAAAAGATGGGAGACCCGGGCAGTTTCACCCTTCCTTGCCTTATACGCAGCATGTCTGTCAGCCAAGCATTGGTTGATTTGGGAGCAAGCATAAACCTTATGCCGTATAAGGTTTTGCTAAGCTAGATCTAGGTGAGCCATCACCTATGAGGATGAGTATTCGACTGGCTGATCGATCGATCAAGTATCCGCTCGGGTTTGTTGAAAACATGCTGGTTAAAATCGACAAATTCGTGTTTCCTGTAGATTTTGTCATTCTGGACATGGATGAAGACTCCAAGATGCCTTTGATACTCGGACGCCCGTTCCTCAATACCGCGAGGACGATTTAGATGTGGCCGCAGGCCAAATCACGCTCCGAGTTAATGATGAGCATGTGACCTTCGACATTAAGCGATCGATGCAGCACCCACAAAGTCATGATGATACGCTTTATTATGTCGACATTGTCATACGGTGAACTCTCATTTTCAAGGCACCATTGAGTAGTTAGATTCGAATATGAACAGACTTGAGCAACCGGTTTGTCAAGTTAGTGATTATGGTTCCCATAGTCCCGATAGATTCGTGGAGATTGATTGTGAAGCTGAAGGAAAGTCGAAGCCTTCAGTAGAGGATCCGCCGTCATTGGAGTTAAAACAACTCCCGCTACATCTCGAGTATGCATTTCTGGACGAGGAATGTCGTCTTCCGGTCATTATTTCGTCATCCTTAGAGGCAGAGGAGAAGAGACAACTTCTCGAGGTACTGAGACTTCATAAGAAAGCCATGGCGTGGAAGATTATGGACATCAAAGGCATCAATCCTTCCTTCTGTACTCATAAGATTCTGATGGAGGATGATTACAAGCCGTGTGCTCAACCTCAGAGGCGGTTAAACTGAACATGCAAGACGTCGTAAAGAAAGAGGTGATTAAGTTACTTGATGCAGGATTAATATACCCTATCTCTGATTCAGTATGGGTGAGCCCTGTACAAGTAGTGCCCAAGAAAGGGGGAGTAACAGTAGTCTCAAACGACAAGAATGAATTTATTCGACCGTACCGTCACCGATGGCGAGTTTGCATTACTACAGCAAGTCAATGACCTTACCCGCAAAACCAGCTTCCCGCTTCCATTATCGATCAGATGTTGAACGTCTGTCGGGGAAGTCATTCTATTATTTTCTGGATGGTTTTCGGGTTATTTCAAATTCCGATCACTCCTAAAGACCAGGAGAAGCTACGTTCAACCTGCCCTTTCGGACATTCGCCTACGGCGTATGCCTTTTGGGTTTGCAAGCGCCAGCTACATTTCAGCCAGCGAGGTTGCCATTTTCACGACATGATTGGGACTCCATGGAGTGTTCATGGATGTTTTTCTGTTTTTGGGTTCTTTCGATCATTGTATGAAGAATTTGAAAGATGTTGATGAAGTGCGAAGAGACAAATCTTGTGCTCAACTGGAGAAGGTCACTTCATGGTGAAGGAAGGGATAGTTCTCGGCACAGGATCTCGCAAGCAGGGTTGGAGGTCGATCCAGCCAAAGTAGAGTTATCTCTAAACTTCCACCCCTACCTCAGTAGAGCAGTTAGGAGATTCCTTGGTCCATGTTGGTTCTATAGGCGATTCATCAAAGACTTTCCAAAATCGCAAGACCCATGACCCGGTTGTTGGAGAAGGATGCTCCGTTTGTGTTTTCAGAAGAATGCATGACGCATTCAATTTGTTGAAGCGAAGGCTTGTTGAAACCCCTATTTTAGTTGCACCCGATTGGGCGCTGCCGTTTGAGATAATGTTGACGCCGGCGATTTGCTATAGGGCAGTCTTGGGACATGAAAGGAGAGGCACTTTCATCATATTTACTACGCCAGTAGACCTAGCACGATCGCAAGAGAATTACACTACTCGAGAAGAGCTTTTGCAGTACTTTCGCGTTTGATAAGTTTAGATCGTACCTTGTGTTGTCCAAGACTATCGTATACACGGATCATGCCGCTATCCGATATCTTTTCAGCAAACAAGACGCAAAACCACGTCTGATTAGATGGATTCTGTTGCTGCAAGAATTCGATATCGAGATTCAAGATAAGAAGGGTGCGTTGAACTTGCGGCAGATCATTCTGGAGACTCGAGCGCGGAGATTCCAGGAGACGTGGAGGAGCCAATAAACGATAATTTCCCCCACGAGTTCCTGATGAGCATAGAGGTGAGAGATGAGTCGCCCTGGTTTGTCGATTTCGCTAACTATCTAGCCTGTGGAATCCTCGTCAAAGGATTAACACATCAGCAAAAAGGAAGTTCTTTGCAGACCTCAAGTATTATATTTGGGATGACCCATTCTTATTTCGAGTCGAGCAGACGCGTGATTCGTAGATGTGTGTTTGGAGAAGAGGCAGCCGATATTCTGCGCGAATGTCATGAAGGGCCTACCGAAGGTCACCACGGAGCCAACTACACCGTGAAGAAGGTGTTAGATGCCGGTTTTTATTGGCCTACTATTTTTCATGATGCATAGAAGTTGGTACGAGCATGCGATGCATGCCAGAGAACATCGAATCTATCCGCGCGCAATGAAATGCCTCAGAATTCGATCCAAGTCTGTGAAGTATTCGATTTTGGGGCATCGACTTCATGGGACCATTCCCATCCTCACGGGTAATAAGTATATCCTGGTAGCTGTGGACTACGTGTCAAAATGGGCCGAGGCGCAAGCCTTACCCACAAATGATGCCAGAGTAGTCGTGAGGTTCTTGAAAAGCTTGTTTGCCCGGTTTGGTGCCTCGAAGGTACTAATCAGTGACCGTGGAACTCATTTTTGTAATGCGCAATTAGAAAAGGCTCTGTCTCGATATGGTGTTCACCACAGACTAGCTACACCATACCACCCCCAGACGAGCGGACAAGTAGAGGTCAAAAAACCGGGGCCTGAAAAGGATCCTTGAGCGTTCGGTGGGTCAAGACCGCAAGGATTGGCCAGACAAGCTAGATGATGCACTATGGCCTTTCCAAACAACGTACAAGACACCTATAGGTACTACTCCTTATAGGTTGCTCTACGGGAAAGCGTGCCATCTCACAGTCGAGTTGGAGCACAAAGTGTGGTGGCATTAAAGATTGCAAATTTGGATATGAAGAGCGGCGGTGAGGCTCTCTTCTTGCAGATCCATGAGCTCGAAGAATTAAGGAACCACGCCTACGAGAACTCTTGCTTATATAAAGAGCGCGTTAAAAGATTACATGATAAGCGCTTAAGAGATCACAAAGAGGTCAAAGTAGGAGATCTTGTGCTATTGTTCAACTCGAGACTGAGGTTATTCCCCGAAAAGTTGAAGTCCAGATGGACGGGGCCGTACACAGTCAAGGAAGTATTCCCACACGGCACTATAGTTATCGAGGACTCAAACGGGGTAACATTTAAAGTCAATGGTCATTGGCTAAAGCTTTATGTTAACGGACCGGTTGACTCAGCAGTGGAGGTCATCGAACTCCACGCCCCGCACGCATAATAAGTGTGGGGAGGAGAGTCCAGCTATCGACTCGCGGAGAAAAAATTTAGCGGGCGTAATTTGCACGCCATTGGTAAACATGTAATTATGTTGATATTTTGTATTTATTTCGTGATTTCCTCGTTTTTCATTAAGTTTTAGGTTTTCCGTGTTTTGGTTAATACCTTAGAGCGTTCTGTGGTTGAAACGAGGTTCAAACGGTTAAAACTGAAAAGTTAGTAATTTTGGCGAAAAAACAGAGCTGGGTGCATTTTTCTGCAAAATCTACAGACTGCCAGATGTCGCACGACCGTGCAACTGATCCGCACGGCCGTGCACTTTGAAGTTGCATCTGCAGGAACGACCGTGCGGACTGACTTCCGGACACGCACGACCGTGCGACCTATCCGCACGCTCGTGGGACCGATATCAATGATCAGGGTTCTAAGATTTCAAATCCGCACGACCGTGCGCATCTACGCACGACCGTGCATGTACTTTTTTGACAGTGGGTTCAGTGACTTTAAATACGCATATTTTAGAAAGAACCAACTCTCATTCTAAACCCTAGCCGCACTGTCGTTCCCAAACTTGCACCCTCTCATAAAATCACCGCTTTTTCCAAGGATTCTCCATAGTTTTCAGTCAAGGTATGAATCCGTTTACATTTTGCATCTTTTGTTCTGTTATAGGGTAAATTAGGGTTCTTGCTCAACAAATTTTTGGGGTTTTCTTCATAAATGACAACCAAACCCTAGTCTTTGCAAAATTGGGCAAATAAGGGCCCCAATCATGAACCCTTGGTCCATTCACAGAGAAAACATCTTGATTTATGGTTAAACTGCCGAAATCAGTGAATGGACCCGATTTTTGAGAGAACTGCAGCAGCGGGCCTAAATCGCTGAAGTGACTCCGGCATGAAAACAGTGTGTGGTTTCGATCCACACGGCCGTGTAACTCATCCGCACGTCGTGCGACTTCTGGTGACAACAAACAGAATGCTTAAAAGTCACTGTTCTAGTGCCGGAATCAAATTTTTTTAGGTCTGGCCTGATTTTTATTGCTTATCTGCTTACAGATGGATCACCCATTCTTGCAATTCGACTCCGACAAGCAAAAAGAGCGTCCCTATGTTAATAGATTGCAAACCCTTTGGAACCGACAAGGCCAGATTGGTGAGCCAAGATGGCTGAGTTGGGAAGCCTTGCAAGCCTTGAATCAATCAGAAAGGCTGCAAGATATGATCTCGATCCCGTTGGCTAAGTTGCTGAACATAGAGCGACCTGTCTACCTTGAGCTGACGTTGGAATTTTTCGCTTCTTACGGATACGATAAGCCAAGGAGTGAAAACCCGGACTTCAAACATGCTAAAATCATTCAGTTTAGGCTTGGGGGACGATGCATAAATGGTCAGTGGCAAAGCTGGGAAAGAAGTTGGGTATTTACGGAGATGACGATATAAATTATGATATCTTTACCAACAACTACAAGTTCAGCAGCGACGAGGAAAGGGCTGCTTTTTGGGCTCAAATAGCTAATGGGCCGCCTTATGATGCTCGGAGGGCAAAAGCGTCAAAGCTGAGAGACCTGCTTCTTCGGGTTCTTTACCAAGTCATGAGCCACACCATTTGCGGTCGCATGGACAGTTGGGGAACTATCCCACACCGGATCTGCTATACTTGTAATCCATCGTGAATGGAGTACACGTCAACCTCGCCGCTCATATGGCGGAATTTTTTATCAACAGCGCGGGAGGTCGGTGAGCAGTGAAATTCACGGTGGGGAGTATGTGACCCAGCTTGCTTATTCTATCAGGATTATGACGGAGAATGTGGTTGATCAGTTAACACTGGTCCACTCAGGGGGTGAGGTGGACATTCGTTCCCTACGGGCGATGGGCTTGATTGTTGATACTGCAAATGGCCCAAGGTTAAGGGGCCTACATGGGGAAGTTTGGGACCCACTACCACCCTACCATCTACGAAGAGCGGACGTCGAAATGGAGCCTGCCCACGAGGCACATGGCCACGGGGAAGCTTTTATTGGACCGGACCAGAGCAGGAGCACAGCACCAGTACCAGCACCAGTCAGGATACCAGGCACATCAGGATTGGCCCCCTGGCATTCCCTCATATCCAGAGTTCTACCAGAAAGCTTCAACAGATGCAGGTGAACCAGAATATCATGAGGATGAGATGCACGCCGGGTTTTCTTACATTTTCAGAGGGCTTCACAACGCCTTCCCGAACTACTTTGGCGATCCTCCATAGTTCCCATTCGGGAACCACAGGCATGAACGACGCAGGCCCATCTGGATCCCGCCAAGACGATGAGGATGACTAGTAGGGGGAAGAGTTTAGGTGACGAAAGCGCTGGTGCCATTTAGTATTTATTTATCGTTGTTTATTATTTTTTCATTTCGAGGTCTTTCTTTTTTACTGCTTTTCTTTAAAGAACCCCATGGATATGTATTTCGGTTTCTTTGAAACAATTTATTAGTACTTTTGCTATTGCAATTTCTAGCTTTTGGGATGAATATTTATGCACCTAATATATTTGATCAATGTGTTGCCTGTGTTGTGGATAGTTTGATAAGTTTTGCAGGTACATCGAAATGCACACAGAGCCAGAAAGAAAAGAAGGATGGTCCCGCCAAATATCTCTAAGTCTTCTTCCGCTCGAGGGGAGTATTATTCACCTTTTTCACACTTCAGTTTCGCTAATTAATAACTGCATAACTAATTTTCGATTCACATTGGGGACAATGTGAAATTCAAGTGTGGAGGGGTTTAACTTGTTAACTTTGTTTGTCCTAAAAAAAAATAAATAAAATAAAAAAATAATAAAAAAACTAAAAATAAAAATTTTAAATATTTGTAATAAACGGTCAATTGTATTTCATTAAAAAAGAAGCTGATACAATAAACACCGGCAAGCCAAATTGATTTTTAAAAGGAGATAACAACTAAAAGCGTGACAAACAAAAGAAAAACTTGCATGCATATCTTTACGTTTATACCCATTCCTTCAATTATGTGAGCATACTTGAGCCTTTTAATTCGTATCATGCTTGTTTTTGTTCGGATATGAGCGAGCCGGTGTTTCATGTGATTTAGAACTTGTCATTAGTATACTTTTCAAAACCATGAATATGTGAAAAGAGCATGAATATGATAGAGGCATTTAGGATACCCCTTTTGTGTTAGCCTTTTTCTTTGTTTAATTTCCGTAACCACCATTATCCCATTAGTAAACCATGTTAAGCCTATATCCCGTGTTTTTTCCGTTGACACCCATTTAACCAAATTGAGCCTTTTTATTGTTCAACTTATTTTTGTTAAAACTCGGTTATGGTTATTATCTAACTTGTAAATAGCAAGTTATCAAAAAAAAAGAGAGAGAAAAGAAAATAGCAACAAAAATAGAAAAAGGGGATCAAATCGGAGCAATTTTAGACGCTGAATGGTACAATCTTATTGACTAGCTCGATATGGTCATAATCGGCCGTTTATGCCTTACTTATGTATAGTTGTAATTCATTTACGCTTAAGCGCCGAGTTTTAACCTTTTAGCCACTTTTAAATGTCCATTCCCTACCCGAAACCATTGCCTAACATTACAAACCTCAAAGACCTCTTGATTGTGCTTTTTCTCATGTTAGTTGGTGGAGATTAGACCTTTTAACAAGCTTATTATATTGCATGATTCATCGCCTTGGCATTGAGTGTTTTGCACATACACATTACATGTATGAATCATAAATGTAACCGAGTGTGTGTGAGCATTGTGAGAATGTGAAGATTTGCATGTTAAGTCGATCGGAAGTGGAATCATTACTTTTTGGTTATCTTTCCTTGTATTCGCAATTGCTTGTTCGGTTTATTGGCGTTGATGTTGACTTTTTGGAAAAACAATTAATCGTCGGATATTTAAAAAAAGCGTTTAGGTCCCTTGTAGGCCTGCGTTCCTTTATTTCTTGTTTGCTTGAGGACAAGCAAAAGTTCAAGGTGTGGGGAGGTTTGATATACGTTAAAATATATATAATTTAGTTCCCCATTTTGCCCCCGTTTTGCGCATTTTTAGCTAAAATATCGTCGTATAGGTACTTAATCGGTCCATTTTATATTTCAAGTCCTAAACGACGTATCGCCAACAAAGTTGGAGAAAAAGTGGTATTAACGAGCATTCCGGACAAATTCTGCAGATTCTGCTGAAGTTACAGATGCTCACGCCGTGCAACCCATTGGCACGACCGTGCGAGACTGCAATCTCGGAAGCACTGACTGTGCGGAGCAGTGCGACTCATTTCTTAGCACGCACGGCCGTGCGGCCCATTGGCATGGCCGTGTGCGACTTGATTGCTGATCACATGTGACCTGAAGCCTTGGCACGGTCGTGCAAATCATTGGCACGGGCGTGCACATCTGAAGATTTTCCGCTCAAACACCATTATCTGCCCATAACCCTGCAATGACGTAATGCTGATGCGCACGGCTGTGCGGATAAAGTGCACGGCCGTGCGGATATGAAAATTGTCTATAAAACAGAGCATTAGCGACTGATCAAAATATTGGGTATTTTTCCAAGTTTCTGGGAGATTTCTAAGGCGCGGGAGCTCTCTGATCACGACGGTTTCAAGCCTCAAGGTTGCAAGAAGCTTATCATTCATCCAATCCAGCAAATCCTTGCTTGTTTATGGTTTGATTTCTTGTTCTTAATGTAAATTCTGATCACATTTGCAAGCATTGAGATGATGTTTATGTAATATTGTTATGAATACTATGAAAAACACTTGTTTTATGATCAATATTTAGTTTGTTATCAAGTTAAAATGAAGCTCAGTCAACTGCTCATGTTTGAATCTTGATGATCATATGGAAATCTTGTTTCATTGATGTTGGATTCTTGATTATGATTGTTTATCTTGGATGATTAGTAAATGGTTAGTTAGGATAAGTTGAATAAACCCCATAATTAATCATTTATTAGTAAGATGCTAACTTGATTAATATGTTTACACCATGAAACTAGAAATGGGTATTGGTTTAATAAAAGATAATTTGATTTTGATCAAGAATGCTTTCTTACACGGAAGGGCTCTAACGGGTTAGATGGTGTTATTACGGGTTCTTAATACATGTCATAAACTTTCTTAAGTATTTGTGGCCAAAATAACCAACTTGGTAGATTTATATTTAAGACTTGCAAAATGAATGAGTTTGTGATATGATCTACGTTATGCTTGTCTCAGTGGCTGTATTGTGTTTATCGGTATTGCTTTCCTTGATAAAGTGAGGTTAGAAAACTCTTAACGGATGACTAACTTATTTTTAAAGATTCACATGAAAATTTATCAATAGCTTGCTAAAGAATAATTTTAGGTGGTTAAAGTGTGTTTATCGCGTTAACTTTCCGAAGAGTTATCATATTAGGAGTCCAGAAAGGGATACTAGTTGTCTTTATATTTTGAAAATTGATCAAGTGCCTTTGTCACATTTTGGATAACATGCTCATTTTACTTATAAAACAAGACAAAAGAAAAAGAAATTGTATTTTTGTGTTTAAAGTCTTTTACGTCTTAAAATATATTTTTAGATAAAACTTAGAAAAAAATATTTCACATATCCTTTTTACCGGTGAATAAATGACGACGGTTTAGTACATAAGCACCTGCCCGCGTCCTTGGATCGACATCTGGTTCTTACCCATACTTTACTACATATACGATAGGGTACACTTGTCCTTTTGTGTGTGTTTTAATTTAAGATAGAAATCATTTTTATAAATATTAAAACCGAGTTCGTGTGTAAAATTCATTGTAAAAATGTGTATATATGCGCACACGTCACTTACATAATTCACATCACAACATGTATGTATGTGCAAGTATGTACGTATGTAACATGCATTTCACATCAAGTTAAACAGTAAAACAGTTTGAAAGCGGGGTAGTGAAAACTCACGTAGTATATAGGCACAACAATCTCAAGAGATGTATGTATTAAGGCTTTATCACCTTAATCCTGGCATCATATCGTATTTGATTAATTACCGAATCCAGTTTTTAAATCGATATGTGCAATAACTCGGGTTCAAATGAGAATAATCATATGATAATCGACCTATAGCATAACAGTAGGGTTGTAGGTATTATCTTAGTGTTAGATGTTTGGCTTCCGTGCACCATTTTACATGCCGGTCGAAGTCGTTTATTTTAGATGTTTAGAAAGTGGTATGATCATATGGACTATACTAATGAGTTGTTCGTTAGAAATGATTAACTTTATATTAAGGGAGTTCGGTCGTTTGGGGATCCCAGGTTGCCCGATTTTAAGTTTCTGTTTTCGCCGTCAGGGAATCTCCCAAACTGACGTGTAATGTCCCCCAAGTACCCATTTTGCCCCGGAACAGTCTAGAATGACTCTTGTATTCCACTTATTGCCAATATAGTCGGTGGTCAGTTCACAGTTCTGAAAGGTTCGTTATGCGTTTCCAGTCGCCGGTATTGTATAAAGTAATGAGATTTTTAATTCCAATATCATTACTCAATATATATATTTTATAAAATTCTAAAGGTTTTTATATAATTTGGTAAAAATATATAGAATTCTTGAAAAATATTTTTAGAATTTAAAAAACTAAGTTATTAATTTTAATAAATTCGCAAGAAACTATATTTTGACCGATCAATTTCCATCCAAAATGATCCGACTTTTCAAAATTCCCAAAAATTCACAGAAGTGTCCAAATATTTCCGGGAATTTCCTGGAAAAATTTGAGATTTTTCTGAATTCGTTATACCACTTTTCTGGCTACCGAAACTTCGAGACAATGCGATTTTTGAAACCCATGTCAAACTCAGTCAATAATTCCCAAACTTTTCCAGAATGTTTTCCCTATTAAGCTTAACATCCTTGTAATTTTTGGTGATTTGTTTGAGCTCGTTTAGTATTTTATCCGAATTTGTTCCTTTAAAACAGTTAAAAATTCACCAAAACTCACCAAAAATCATAAAATTCTAAAATTTAAATCGAGTCTTATTATCACCATTTTTACCAGCCTGTAAATTTTCAAGTTCTAATAATGCACACGCAAAAAGTTATGCAAAAACTAACTTTACTACTACTAGTTTCAGTTCGGGTGTTATACCTCGCGTTTCTCGATCTTTTGAGCGATCTCTAAGCTTTCAAAGCTTGAGTTGAGCTCTATACAGTACCTACACATCATGTATAATACAAATATGCATTCAATATTATCAATCAAGCCTCTTTATCAATCTTTTTATGTTAGAGTTTGTTTTGTTCGGTTATTGTCGAATAAGCCGAGTTTTTACTCCATAAACAATATTTTTGCACCATAAAATCTCATGAACAAGCTTGTTATACATAACACAACTTTACACACCCCTTAAGCCAAAAGATTAGTTGTGTATGAATCAAAATACTTTCTTTTTGTTTATAACCCTTTTAACATGAAAAAGAGTTCATAAAACACTTGAAAGAACATTGCTACCTCTTGTTCTTGCTTTCGAATGATAGGGATGTGTTAGAGTAGATGTGGAAAAGTGGTATAAGTGAAATGAGTTAAAAGGAAATGAAATGAAAGTGTGGAGGTGTTGCCTATTGCCGATTGGCACAAGGAAAAGAAAAAGGGCAATTTGAAAGTTTTATTAATATTATATTATTATAACTTTATAATTATTTCAGCTCCTTCACTCATTTTACTTGTATAACTGTAAAAATATAGCATTTTATATAATTATGAATATGCCGTTGAGACAAGCTTATTTTTCTCTATATTTTGACCTAAGTTTTGGTAAAAATAGAGTAGGGTCAAATATTATATATTTTCTTATTATTATGAAACTGACTCTTATTCTACTCAATATCCGTCAAGGTATCTCATGGTTCAAATCATCATTTGACATGTCACTTACTCGTTTGACAATATATGAAATATAAATTTCATATTTCTAGTTTATATAACTATTACTTTTAGTTACCATGGGTTGTTGAAAATATAAAAATGTTAACACATTTTGATATGTAGCTCAGCATAATTTTTGGGTTACAAGTAATTGTCAGTTATTAATGCACCCCCATGTTGGTTAACGATCGCGCAACACATAGTTTTTCGTGTTTTTAAACTACGAACCCAGTTCAACGAAAACCCGAACGCTTTAACGTATTTACTTAAAATACATTATATCAATATTGTGTAATTGTTTTTAGGCTTGAGTGATGGTACAATGCATGTTTGGTTGTTTCCGTATGCGTTAAAATTAAAGACGTTTCTTTAACCGGAAACTGTCTTGTTTAACATGTCACCTGCCAGGCCACAAAACCTTATGTTATTATCTAAGTATTATGTCTAAGTGATTCCGTACCCTTAGAATTGTCTATGGCACTTCCGTTCATATCTACATTGTTATTGTTCGGCTTATGCATTGTTAAACGGAAATCTCCCATTTAACTTGACTTTAGCACCCTGAGGCATCATTATCGCACTGTTGGCTATTATTTTTCGTATGTTACTCATAATGTACCATCGGAGTCATCCGAGGCATGATTAGTATTGTTTCATAAATCTTGTAAGCCGTACGTGTCCCTTAGGGTTTACGGTGAACCTTCGCATGCCTCATAACTACTGGTCCATATAGTACGTTCAAGTAATCATATGTTAACATGTTTCTATCCCCAAAATCAGCATGAGTCTAATTGTTTGCACATCGTGTTTTGTTACCGATGACTATCACGATTAGGGTTTACCGGGATTTTCACATTGTCACAGTTTACCTTCGATACGAAGTTAACTTTCGTTCAAACCGATTGTTATAATCAAGATTATGATTTACATGGTTTATTTGAAATTGATGGTTATAGATAATCCTAACAATGCCGATTTACACAAATCTAGGTTCAATTTTAAGTTTTGTCCATTAATTCGTCCTAGATCTAAGATTAAAGGTTCAAACAGCCGAAATCGTTCATTGTAAGTCCATTTCACGGTCCAATCTCGTTCAATCTACCTTAGTCATCGTCAATGGTGTGCAAATCAACCACTACAATTGAAATTTTGGCAGCACTTCATCGTTTGGTTTACAAAATCACTCAGTTCAGTTCATGCGAGGAGAAAGTTATGAAACAGTTGTGTTCTTTTCGTACGAAGCTGATCCTTTCATAGGTTCAGAGATTTTACTTTATACGAAGTGAATATCAAGTTCGCCGCGAAGTGAATTCTTTCTTCATGCGAAGTGAACCATTTCTTTTCAAATTTTCAACTCCTCGAACATTTTACCTGATCCACTCAGTTGACCAAGTCCAAGTTAATGACCCTGGTTAACTGATTTGTCTACCAAGTCCAAGTTAATGACCTTGTTGAACACTTTTTGAACAAACTGATGTTTTTCAGACAAATTCAAGTTTCAAATTAATGAACTTTTGATCATTTCAAAACTTTTTATTATTTCAGATAAGCTCCCAACCCATTGTTCTTCAGATTTCACTCGGCATTCAGTAGCTTCGGGCTTTGAAGATCAACTTTTCATCATCGCAGTCGAAACTAAGATGAAAATAAAATCTTTTTGATTTTTCCAAGTTTATGCTAAAACACATTGAAAATATTTTTGGGTTTTTCTGAAATAAATGCAATAACTATGTACAAACATATTTATAGACATTTTTTATGAGTTTGTGTTAGAGGATCATATCAGTTTTTGAAACATATCACTAGTACCGTTGATCTTGATAAAACTTTAAGTTCTAAAAAGATTCACTTAGATTGTCAATATACTGGTCCACTTAAACCTCTACATATTTCTCAATTGCTTCGAGATACGGTAATTAGATGTCTTAGAACTTGACTTAATAGCGTTTCCCACCTCAGAATATACTCCGGTATCAAGATTCCCTGAATTTCATCTTACTGGTGAATATATCTAACTGATACCTGTATGTGGATTGTGCGAGACCTTGAGAGCTCAGTTTAGTACCACCGTACAGGCAAAGACGTCAAAAGTGTGTTCCAAATTTTGGAATCTTTTGACTGCAATTGTTAGATCTTTCGATACTTTCAATTATATGTAGTTTTTGGGTTTAAAAGCAAAAGTATTCTACAAGTTCTAGGTCATTGCTGACGCAAAATCAAATGAACTTGTATAATACTCCAGATATCAATTATATATAAAGACCTAGTGTCTCAGAATCCGGTAATTTCTCAAACGGAATTTCGGTGTTCTAAGACCATATATCCGAGAAGATGTTAAGCCACTAATTAAGAATTTTTCTTTATGTTTATATCTCAGAAACAATTTACTGAATGTGCGAAGTCTACTAGTACATCATCAGTGAGATCCGTTTAAACTTCTTAACATTATATTTCTTTAGCATATTGTGATAGCCTACTGGATGTACTATCATTTCCTCTTTTTACACGAAAACTCTTTTTCCTTTTTCATGTTTTTATACATTTTTCAAATCTTTATATGTTTTTGTATTTTTCACAACATATTTCTCCCCCAAAAATCATAAACGTATTTTTGGATTTTTGTTTTTAAAGAAAGAAATTTGAAAACTTAAAAACTAACAACCGATGAGGATCACATCAACTCGTCCTCCATCTTGGCTTCAACCTCTGTCTCCCCTTCATGACAGATCTTTCATCCCATTTAATTTGAAAAGATAGTTGAATATCATTCTGTCAAACGGTTTTGTATAAAAGTCTGCTTTCTATTCATCAGTGTGGATCTTTTCAATACGACTCAAATTTTTCTTGTAGCAGTCACGGATAAAGTGATTTCGTATTTCAATGTGTTTAGTTTTTGAGTGTTGAACCGGATATTTTCGTTATGTTAATGGCAGTCTCATATCTACATATATAGGTGTTTCAAGAAACTGCAATCCATAGTCTCCATCTGTTGTTGTATCCACAATATTTGGGAACAATTGGAAGCTGGAACGTATTTTGTTTCATAAGTAGAGAGAGCGACTATGGTTTGCTTCTTGCATTGCCACGTTACTAATCACGTGCTAAAGAACTGGAAACTGGCACTTGTAGATTTAGCGTTTAATTTGCAACACCCAAAATCAGAATCGGAGTATCCAATGAGCTTGAAATCATCGAACGTGGATACCACAAGCCGGTGCTTGGGCAACCCTTCAGATATTGGAGAATCCATTTGACGATCAGCTTGTGTGACACTCGTGGACTTGACTGATATTGGGTGAAGAGGCATTTCGGATACATGATATTCGGCCTTAATGTTGTGAGGTATATTAAAGATCCAATCATTGATCGGTATAAGGTTTCATGAATCTTCACTCCACTTTGATCCGGGCCGATGCCGTGATTGAGAGCCAATGGGGTAGATACTGGTGATGATTCCAACATCTTGAATTTCTCCAAAACGTCGTTCACATACTTCGTCTGATGTATGAAGATACCATCAAGCAACTGATCGACCTAAAGTCCCAAGAAGAACTTCATCTCCCCCATAGAACTCATCTCGAATTTCTTTTGCATGACTCTCGAAGTCTTTACACAGCACATCGTTCGTCGAAATAATGTCATCCACATATATTTGGACAATTAGGATGTGTCCTTCAGCTTCCCACATGAAGAGGGTACTGTCTACTGTTCTCTGCTGAAAACGTTCTCCAGATGGTGTTTAGAAAGCATCTCGTACCAGGCTCTCGGGGCCTAGTGTAAACCGTATAACACCTTATCTAGTAGATAAATCTTGTCTTTGTGTATTGGATCGATAAACCCCAGTGGTTGGCCGTCGTACACCTCCTCTTTCACTTTTCCGTATAGGAACGCGGACTTGACATCCAATTGTTATACCTTGAAACCTTTCCATGATGCGAATGCTAGGAAAATGCGGATGGCTTTCAATCTGGCCACTGGAGCATAGACTTCATTATAGTTTATTATGTCTTGCTGATGAAATCCCTAAATAACGAGTCGAGCTTTGTTTCGAACAACAACTCCTCTATCATTTCTTTTACACTTGAAAACCCACTTTGTATTTATCTTTTGTGATCATCTGGGAGATCAAAGCTTCCAAACTCCGAGTTTCTCGAACTGTAGCAGCTCCTCCTTCATTGCATTCACCCAACTTTCTTCTGTGAGAGCTTCCTTGTACGTTTTTGGCTCAATCCGCGAAATAAAACAACTATATGAGACAGTACCTTGTAAAGGTGCTACATGATTATAAAAACAACTAAGATCCTTATTGTTCGGATTTCTTGTTTTGACACAGGTCTACAACTCTCCAATGATATTTTCTGATGGGTGGTACGAAAACGTCCTCGGCATAACTTCGTTCGAGATGCTCACTTCGTGTTCCAGATTAGTGATGTTTTGATCAGTGTCTTGATTACTTGTAGATGCTTCATTCTGAGCACTTGAACCCGTAGCTTGATTGTTCAGCAAACTTTCAATCTGATTTTCTCCATCATCGGAAGTAGATCCATCTTCATCATATGTCGGTTGAGCATCAGAATCATCACTTTGATCAAACACAGGAGTAGTTTCATTCATTTCTTGATTAGTTGTGGGATCACTTGTTCCTTCAGTCTGTGATTCTGGATGTAGAGTACTAGGACCAGCTTCTGCATCGTGCATACCAATAGGTGTTTGAGTAATCACCATAGGTCTAGGAACCGGTTCTTGTGATGAAGCTTGTTGTTTCTGATAAAGAATCCAAAGTTTCTCTTCTGTTGGTTCTATTGGCAGTTCGAAGGAATCCCAGAGACTTTCATAGTTGAACAACCTAGCATCTCCTAGTTTTTTTTGTTGGAGACGTGTATCGTTGACAATTGATATGCTGAGCTTCAATAACACGGTTTATGCTCGGAAGATAGCTCTTCTAAGTGGACTGGCATATCCCATGAAGAACCCCTCCATTGATTTAGCTCCGAATTTGCCATCTACATTGATTACCGTGCAAGGTGACCCAAAAGGTTCTAAATGCTTCATGTTTGGCTTTCACTTGTTAAGTAACTTGAAACACGTTTTCTTATGTGGCTTGACTGTCAATACTATGTTCAATGTATAGCATGCAGAGGCCACAGCTTTGCTCCAAAAGCTAACTGGTAGTTTAGAATCAACGGGCATGGTTCTTGCTGTCTATATCAAGGTTCGGTTCTTGCGTTCAGCTACATCGTTCTGTTGTGGTGTGTATGGTGCATTTGAATTCATGTAGAACTCCTTCGCATTGCAGAACTTTGTCATTTGATTGTTCTTGAACTCTGTACTATTGTCACTTCTAATGCGTCGAATTGGTAAGTGGTACAAGTTCTCTAATTTCCGGAACAAGATCATTAGACTCTCAAAGGTTTCATCTTTGCTTTCTAAGAACATCACCCACGAAAATCTAGAATAATCATTAGTATCAACATGATAATAGAGATCTCATGAGATTATTCGGACGTTGACTGGTCCAAAGAGATCCATGTGTAGTCTCTCTATGTGACACCTTGTAAAATCGTGTCCAATAGTAAGTGACACGTGTTGTATTTTAATTGAGTCTATTAAAGACTAATATGACTAAAGGTGTCAACATGCTCAAACTGAGCCTCTGAGTGACTGTCTGATGTCAACATGCATAAACATAAGCCTCTGAGTGACTAATATGTCAACATGCTTAAACAACAGCCTCTAAGTGACTGATATGTCAACATGCTTAATCTTTAGCCTCTGAGTGACTGATATGTCAACATGCCCAGCCTTTGAGTGACATCGGAGTCAACATGCTTATAGTGGTCCTCTGAGTGATCCTTTACGAAGTCCTAACTCTCATATATTCCATTTGTTGGACGAGAGGGATTAAATCTGTAAACATGTGAAGTTGGATGATGGAGGGGTCAAAAGTGTCAACATGTTAATATATACCTCTGAGTGACCTTTTAACGAATCGAGAGCTCACAATGTCCGAGCATACTCCCGGGTACTCCAAATATTGGTTACGGAGGAAGAAATATGGTAAAAAGGTGTTTTAGAAGGTTTTATAAGTCAAGGGGCTAAAAGTGTCAAACTTTGAAACTGGCCATAGGGCGCTCGCAGGGCGCGAAAGCAAGGCCTGTGCCTCTCGCGGGCGAGAGAGGCCTGTGTCTACAAAATTTTTGCATGGCCTCCACACATGTTGCCAAAAACCAATGTATTCGAAACTATGGATTCCCAAACAGCTGTGTCACATTTTAGGACACTTGTAATCTCCCTCTTATACCCCTTAACACATGGTATCACCTCCTTCAAGCTCTCCAACTATAAATAGGTGCCAAGGTTCACCATTTGGATTTGCACCTTTCTTATTCCCAACTCTATCTCCCTCCTCTAGAAGTTCCTAAATGAAAGGAGCATCCAACTTAGTTCTATTGCATCATAGGAACCACTTGTAAGTGTTCCTTCCTCTTGCATTTTTGTTTATAGGCTTTTATAGCCAAAAGTCAAGCGTTTTACGGAAAACGCCTTAACTTTCGGTAAAGACCATTATGGTCCAGCCATTCTTCGTAACAAATATGGCTAAGTGATCGTGATAAGGTAGGTGTTAGTCCCTATAAAGGGCACCTCCTGAAGATCACGATTGCTAGACCAATTGACGGGTCAAAGTTATTATATTAAAAAGTAAAATAGGCCATTTTTCAAAATGTTATAATTTGATCTTATATATGTTATGGAACCTTTTTTGACACTTAAATAGGTAAAACATGTTCAGCTCCTCAATTTCAGTTCTAGGGTTGGTTCGCAACCGAAAGTCGCGAAGTTTGACTTCTGCTTTGACTTTCGATTCAGACCCGATTTAGAAAAGTTAGCTATTGATCCAAAGTTGCATTATGATCGTAATATAATGTAGCATAACCCTCTGAGGTTATATTACGTGATCATAATAAGAATCTGAGTTTATGCACAAGTTCCGTAATTATGCATTTTGACTAAAATGCCCTTTTTACATAAAATGAGGTTTAAATGATAATGAACTTGAAAATGATTTCCTATTGATATAATGTTATAAAAAGGATTGTTTGGGATGTCAAATCAGATCATAAACTGAGTTATGAACAAGTTCTTGTATTATGTCGATAAATGACGATAAGGCTCTTGTGGCTTATAAAATGGTTTTAATCACATCTTTTCAAAGTAAATCTTTTACCTACTAATATGTTATATTAAATAACATATCTAAGACATGTTAACCTGGCCTTAACATCAGTTTTCATTAAACAACACACAAATCGTCATTTTACGACATAAGCGTCGTTTCGGCGCATAGTATGGTTTTAAACCATATTTTCCAACCAAGACTTGTTACCTACTAATTTTAAAACTTATTTTAAATATTTTTACAGTAGGTACAAGATATAAACTCCGAATCCCAAATAAGTTATAAACTATGTGTAAATGACCAAAATACCCCTTCGGTGCATAGTTTGGTCATAAAAGACAAATTACACATATAGTTAATATCCTACTAATATTATATCATAAATGAGTTATTTTTTCAGAATAGTTATGGTATGACATTAAATTATATTCAAGTTCTTTTTATAAGGTATGAAATTACCAAAATGCCCACATGAGGCATAATTTCATTTTAAAACCTTAATGGGCATATAAGTTAATATCCTACTGATATTACAACTTATTTAAAATATAATGGCATATTGAACTTGTTCTTGACTGATCCGGTTACCCGATATCACTGATATGCGTACGGTTAAGTGTATGTAACTAGTTTACCGGAATTAACCGAAACTGGTCTAACCTTGTCATTTAAGTCTCAAGATCCAGAATGTTTAATCCATATTACATATGTCAAAGTACTTATTGGGATTAAACTACATTCTATCCGATCATCGTTTAATCTAGCATCATACGTTTTGATCATGTACGCTAGTCGGTCTAAGTCTATGACTTAAGAAAGACCGTTAGTATTTAATTGGTTAGCTTATGCCATAATCCAACTAGAGACATTCCTGGTAAATGCTATATGCACTTAGTGCTTTTGTGTACGGCTGAGTTAATAAATCTTGCGTTTAAACAAAGACTAGCTCAGGTAAATACTCTCGACTTATTTCCCCTATACGAGCTTGGGTTACGGTAAATTATTACCACTTGGTCGGAAATGGGATCAATGGAATGCCGAATTATGGCTAGTAAATCCGCATATTCCGTTTTAATCAGTTTTGTTTGATAACTTAAACATCGGGGGTTAACTACCGTGTCCTGGATATCATCGGCTCATTACAATAGATAATGGCCTCGACCTTAGCGCGGGTGTAGGCATACACCCGATAGACGCTCAAAATGCATTACCCACAAGGTTGGGAAGAAATAAATCCTTCGTGAGTTCAAAGTGGTGTGTACGTTAATCATGTCTCGGTCTCCGTACCGGGCCCTGTATGTATAGACAAATATGTGAATCTGCTAACAAGGTTGGACGGTCAACTTTCCCAAGTTATAAAAGATTTTGTGCTGATACGCACTTAAAACAAATTTTAAATGTTTTCAAAATGAGTCAATTGGGTGTATTTACCAGCGAAAGCTGACGTATTTTCAAAAGACTAAGCTTGTAGGTACAATACGAAAATAGGCTGGAAGTGCTCGGTAGTGATAAGAGGATCTTGCAAATCCTAGATCTGCCCAAAGTCTGTGTTATATTCTTTCTTTTGTACAATTTATGATCCGCCTGTGGATCTTCTATTACGAGCTTGTTTATTATTTTGTATTTTGAACATTTGGTTTGTAATAGTAATTTAAATCCATGACTTCCGTTGTGCTTTGTTTAATTGACTATGATGATATCAACTTACGTCACGATATTCCCCACCCGGGCCCACCATTGTTTGGATTGGCTGTGGAAAGCCGGGGTGTGACAGGGTGGTATCAGAGCCAACGTTTGAGAGAATTAAACACTAGCCTTCTTGTGTTTAATCTCAAACTTACACAAACACATTCCTTAGACTTCCGAGTCTAGGCTTTGACCTAGGATTTACTCATCTCATTATTAAGTTATCAGTATTGTTTTGAATTGATTTTTAACAGGAAAATGCCACCAAGAGTAAGAGGAAGAGGTAAAGGACTAATGAGGGGAGAACCTTCAGGACATATCGCTTCACATCCACATCACCCGAACCCCTATGAGGATTGGGGGATTCATGGCCGTTATCACAACATTCACCTTCTCATACTCAAAACTCGTACCATTCCTACCATTCGCATCATTCACACCACTCCCACCACTCTCATCATTCTTATCATGATGAATTTAACCCCAACCAATACTTTAATACAACCCCAGCCGAACAAAACCAATTAGGCCAACCAATCCCATGGACGAGGTCTCCAATCCAGAAATGCCATCGTCGGGATCACACACGCATCCCGTTGAAATCTCAAGTGATTCGAGCTCTTACGCCAGATCGCCATACCAAGGTCCTAATGAGTGGGACCAATATTGGAACCAATTTACTTTCGCTAACACTCCTTCCCATCATTCCCAACCACCTCCCGTGCAAGAAGATGTGCACATGGAACCGGTGGAACAACCCCAATCGCCACCTGAACCGCCAAGGAGGAAAAGAGGAGCATGTATGTCGGTACGTGCGGGCCAACGATTGTGATCGCTGCCACCTTTGCCCAAACCCTACCTACTATTCACGAGGACCCACAAATGGGTGGACCCTCCAATGTTTCACCTGTGGTGGAACCAACACCACCACCATCGGGTTATAATAACCCTATCCCAACATATCCGGATATGTCTGGATATGATTCTTTTAATCTATCTACACCTGTTGATTACCAAGCATTGTCGCATGACCCCTACATGCAAGCGGTCATGCATAACGCACTTTACCCGTCTCCTTTCCCACCTGCTTATCCACCTACTGGATATCCTTATGGATACCAGTATCCTATTATGCCACAACCACAACCATAACCTCCGCCGCCACTTGAGGCCATTAACGAGGCATTAGAACGAATGAAAGAAATGCAACAACAAGCGGAAAAAACGGAGAAGAAGACAAACAAGTTCTTCAAGAAACTCTCCAAATTGGTTAAGGGAAGGAAGGACGAGTGAAGTATCTTCTAATATATGTTAGTCCCTGTGAGGACATTGTTATTTCTTTAGTCCTTGCGTGGACGTTTTTATTTCTTTAGTCCTTGCATGGACAGTTTATTTTATTTGTTCTAGTATTGTAATTTCTATTGGAATTTAATGAAGTATTTTTTCGAATTATATATATATTATATATATATATATATATATATATATTCATCCCCTTCAAGCGAGCATCTCGATTCTATTCGAAATTTTTGCTCTCTATATAGTTCCAAAGGATCTTAATGGATTTGATTATGCCAAGTGGTGTAGACCACACATTGGCCAAAAATGATAGTTAAGGACAAGGGGCTTCTATCAGGATAGTTAAGGGAAATTATCCTTCTATCCAGAGGTGGTGGACTAGGTTCAAGCTCCAAGGTCGTTAAGGTCCAAGGTAACGGGACCATTAATCAATCATTAAGCTACTCTTATATTAACATTAAGGAATGCTCATACTCCTGGTAGTGTGGCTTGAGAACCACACTAGCCATCTAGGTAAAAAGGACTACGTCCTAAGACCTATTATATAGCCTATGTGATCAATGTGATCCCGGCTAATGTCATCAATGTGATGACAACTGACAGCCAAGGTGCCATATTTATGTCCAATGTGACAGGCCAATGTGCCCAATTTTTATGTCCAATGTGACAGGCCAATGTGCCCAATTTTATGTCCAATGTGACAGGCCAATGTGCCCAATTTTATGTCCAAGGTGACAGGCCAATGTGCCCAATTTTATGTCCAATGTGACAGGCCAATGTGCCAATTTTATGTCCAACGTGCCCAAATTTCATGTCCAATGTGACAGGCCAATGTACCCAATTTTTATGTCCATTAGTGACAAGCTTATGACCTGTATATAATTGTCAATTATGACAATGACAGTTGTGACCTTATGATCCACTGTCTAATAATATATGGACTATGTCCAGATTGTAGTTTGCCTTTGATGGTCCTATTAAGACCTAGGCCAAATATAGATATGATAAGCGTAAGAGTTGTGATGTTATTCACACTAGCTCAAATAGGCGATGGATTGTTATATCCAATAATTAAGCCAATATGGTTGTTATACCATGGCTAAGAGAAAATTTTGTTTGATGTTTAGAGCCAAAACTTCAAAATGGTAAACTCGACGAGGCACAGAGTAGCCACCGAGAGATTAGCTCAAACAAGGTTGAAAATATAGCCATTAATAATGATGATTTCCAAGCTCGCATAGATGCAGCTGTTGGAAAGGCCATAGAAAAACTTAGGGAGTCGAGTGCTACTCGCTCCAGACCATTATCGATCACGCCATCCCCAGCTCATAAGGAGAGCTCAGTTCACTCTTCAAATGCAAAGAGTGAACCAAAGAAAATAGAATTTGCTGATAGGTTCCGTTCTTCTAAAGATGGATGTACCTACAAATATTTCGTCTCCTGCAAGCCTTGAGATTTCAATGGGGAAGAAGGAGCAGTAGAAGCCTTGAAATGGCTAGACGAAATTGAGACGATAGTAGATATCAGCGGATGTGCTGATAAGGATGTGGTTAAGTATGTATCACAGTCCTTCAAGGGTGATGCCCTCATTTGGTGGATGGCAATGGTTAAATCTACAGGTAAGATACACCTGTACAACTTAGGATGGTCTAAATTTTACGATCTAGTCAAGGAGACTTACTGTCCACCTCATGAGGTGGAGAAATTAGAGACAAACTTTCTGACTCTTTCAATGAAGAACCTAGATTGTCGGAAGTATGTTTCTGACTTCAATTCTCTATCTATGTTAGTTTCATATTTAATCACCCCGAATCCAAACGCATTGTGCGTTTCATTATTGGGTTGGCACCCGAGATAAAGGGAATGGTAAAGGTTGCTCAGCGTAGTACCTATAGGTCCGCTGTAAAACCTATCTCTCTCCCTCACCTTAGATTTAGTGAGGCATAGGTTAGTTAGGACTGAAACTGACGGAAAGAGGAAACAGGAGGATAATAACTCCCAAAGATTCAAAAAGAAAGGAAATTTTGGGTACAAGAAGAAGAACCAGCACACATCTAATGACAAACCTCTGTGCAAGAACTGTAACTATAGACATTGGGGATAGTATAGTGTAAATCCGCAGACTAAACCCTTGTATCTGTAAGAGAAAAGGGCATAAGACCCTAGAATGTAAGGATCTTAAGAATGTCGTTTGCTACAACTGTAATAAAAAGGGCATATTACGTTCAATTGCCCCAAGAACCCCAAAGGTAATGATGCAAAGCCTGGAGAGGCAAAGAAAGGGAATGCTGTGCCTTCCAGATGAATGCCAGGGAGGCCGTTAATGACAAATGTCATAACAGGTACATTCCTCATCAATGAAGTATATGCTAGAGTTCTTTTCGATTCGGGTGCAGATAAATCTTTTGTTGATCATAAGTTTAGTAAACTATTAAACTTGCCCATAAGAACTATACTTATGAGGTAGAACTCGCTGATGGAACGTTAGAGACAGCATCTTCCATTCTTGATGGATGCTCTATACCCATTAAGAATCATTCTATCCCCATCTCTCTTTTGCCAATGAAATTGGCAGGGTTCGATGTGTTTTAGGCATGGATTAGTTATCCCATAACCAAGGCCGTATTGCCTGTGATAAGAAACTTATCGAAATTAAAACCCCATCTGGTGAAACGATCACCATCCCTGGAGATTCACACTACAGATTGCCAGACAAGCTGTCATTATTTAAGGCATCCAAGTGTTTGGGGAAAGGTTGTGTCATTTACCTGGCACAAGTACCCATCAATGAGCCTAAACAAGATATTGAAGACCTTCCAATCATCTCGGAATATTCCGATGTTTTCCCCGAAGAATTACCAGGCCTACCCCTAGATAGGCAAGTGGAATTTAGAATTGATATCCTACCTGGATCAGCACTTGTAGCCAGAGCTCCATATCGCCTAGCACCAATGGAAATGAAGGAATTGAGAGTTCAATTAGATGAACTTTTAGAGAAAGGTTTCATACAGCCTAGTTCCTCACCTTGGGGAGCTCCTATTCTTTTTGTTAAAAAGAAGGACGGTTCAATGTGGATGTGCATTGATTAACGAGAGTTGAACAAGATAATGATTAAGAACCGATATCCTGTGCCCAGGATCGATGATTTATTCGACCAACTTCAAGGGGCTAGTTATTTTTCTAAGATTGATTTGAGATCAGGATATCATCAGCTGAAGGTTAGGAACGAGGATGTTTCTAAGACTGCTTTCAGAACCTGATATAGTCACTATGAATTCTTGGTGATGCCTTTTGGGCTCACAAATGCACCTTCAGCATTCATGGATCTCATGAATAGAGTCTGCAAACTGTATTTGGATAAGCTTGTCATTGTCTTCATAGACGACATACTTATCTATTCTCGTAATAAAGTTGATCACGAGAAACACCTTCGGTGCATTCTAGAATTGCTAAGGCAGGAGAAAGCTTTATGCTAAATTCTCTAAATGTGAATTTTGGCTTAGAGAAGTCCAATTTCTTGGACATGTTGTAAGTGAGCGTGGTATCCAAGTAGATACCGCCAAAATAGAAGCCATGATGAATTGGGAAGTACTCAAAACCCCATTGCTCCTAGGATTGGGTGGTTATTATAGGAGGTTCATTGAAAACTTTTCAAGGATAGCCACTCCTTTAACTACCTTAACCCGTAAGAATGTCAAGTTTGTTTTGGGTCAAAACAACAAGAATCATTTGAGATTCTAAAACACAAGTTGAGCAATGCTCCTGTGTTATCTCTACCTGAGGGTATTGAGGATTTTGTAGTTTGTTGTGATGCTTTGCAAACTGGCATGGGTTGTACGCTAATGGCAAAAAGGCAAGGTGATTGCTTATGCATCACGACAATTAAAGGTGCACGAAAGAAATTACACCACCCATGATTTGGAATGGGTGCCGTTGTATTTGCACTAAAGCTGTGGAGACATTACTTATATGGAACAAAGTGTATTATATACACTGACCATAAAAGTCTCCAGCATCTGTTCAATCAGAAGGAACTGAACATGCGACAACTCCGTTGGATGGAAACACTTAATGATTATGATTGCAAATTCGCTATCATCTCGGCAAGGCAAATGTCGTTGCTGACACCTTGAGTAGCAAGGAAAAGGTTAAACCCATTAGGATTAACACCAAGAGCATTGAGCTAAGAAATAGCTTGAATGAGAAGCTATTAGATGCGCAAAAGCAAGCCCTATTAGAGGCTAATATATTCCTAATGAGGATTAGGTGGAACTGTTGATCAGTTAGCACATGGAAAGGATGGAATCCTTAGATTTAATGGAAGAATTTGGGTTCCAATCTTTGGATGACTTAGAGATCTAATCCTCCAGGAAGCACATAATACAAGATACTCAGTTCACCCGGGTGGTGACAAGATGTATCAGGATCTGAAAAAGAATTATTGGTGGATGGGTTTGAAGAAATCCATAGCCACTTATGTAGCTAAGTGTCTGACTGTTCACAAGTTAAGGCCGAACATCAAAAGCCCCAGGACTTCTACACAATTGGAAATTCCCACTTGGAAATGGGAAATGGTGACAATGAACTTGATTACCAAGTTTTTTTTGGGTAAAGGGTTACTCCAGTTAATATTATTTCCAAACAAACCAATAAACACAAGTGAAGGGCAGAGTACCCCCAGTTCTCAAGTATGACATGCCATACAGGAGTTACTTATCGCAACAAACAAATGCTAACAAGAACCACAAACAAACGACTATACATCGCTAACCAAAAAAACGTGGTAATGACACGATTTGGGTCATTGTAGATAGGCTGACTAAGTCAACACATTTCTTGCCAATTAAGGAAACGTATAATTCAGACAAATTGGCTAAGTTGTATGTGGACAAGATTGTGTCCCTACATGGTGTCCCGATATCTATTGTATCTGATAGAAATACTAGATATACCTCTCATTTTTGGAAAAGTTTCCAACAATCTTTAGGCACAAAATTAAACTTCAGTATGGCTTATCACCCGCAGATGGATGGACAAAGTGAGCGTACTATTCAAACTTTGGAAGACATGCTTAGAGCATGTGTGATTGATTTAGGTGGAAGTTGGGATGACCACTTACCCCTAATAGAATTCTCCTACAATAATAGTTATCATACGAGCTTCAAGGCTGCTCCTTATGAGGCCTTGTATGGGAGAAAGTGTCAAACGCCCGTGTGTTGGGCAGAAGTTGGGGAAGCCCAACTATCAGGACCTGAGATTGTCCTGGAGACCACGACAAGATTGTGCAAATTCGTGATCGTCTCAAGGCTGCCCTGTGATAGGCAGAAAAGCTATGCTGACAAGAGGCGTAAACCTCTCAAGTTCCAAGTAGGGGACAAAGTCATGCTGACAGTATCACCTTGGAAAGGTGTAATGAGATTTGGAAAGAAGGCAAGTTAATCCCAAGATATATAGGACCATTCGAGATAGTTGAATGTGTCGGCACTGTAGTTTATAAGCTTAAGCTACCAGAGGAGCTTAGTGGAATTCACGATGTGTTCCACATATCTAACCTTAAGAAATGTCTAGCCGATGAGTCGCTAGCAACGTCTCACAAACATGTTTAAATAGATGAAAACCTGAGGTTCGTTGAGAAACCAATTTCGATCGATCCAGGTTAAGAAGCTCCGAAGGAAATTAATACCTATAGTAAAGGTTAAGTGGGACGCGTTTAGAGTCCCGAGTATACATGGGAGGTTGAGTCCACTATGCGAACCCCCATCTTTTTGAATAAAATCTCGAGGACGAGATTTCTTTTAAGGGGGTGAGGATGTAACACCTCGTAAAATCGTGTCCAATAGTATACTGACACGTGTTGTATTTTAATTGAGTCTATTAAAGACTAATAGGGACTAAAGTGTCAACATGCTCAAACTGAGCCTCTGAGTGACTGTCTGATGTCAACATGCATAAACATAAGCCTTTGAGTGACTGATATGTCAACATGCTTAAACAACAGCCTTTAAGTGACTGATATGTCAACATGCTTAATCATTAGCCTCTGAGTGACTAATATGTCAACATGCCCAGCCTCTGAGTGACATCAGAGTCAACATGCTTATAGTGGGCCTCTGAGTGATCCTTTACGAAGTCCTAACTCTCATATGTTCCATTTGTTGGACGCGAGGGATTAAATCGGTGAACATGTTAAAGTTGGATGATGGAGGGGTTAAAAGTGTCAACATGTTAATTTATACCTCTGAGTGACCTTTTAACGAACCTAGAGCTTGACAATGTCCGGGCATACTCCCGGGTACGCCAAATATTGGTTACGGAGGGCTAAATATGGTAAAAAGGTGTTTTAGAAGGTTTTATAAGTCAAGGGGTGAAAAGTGTCAAACTTTGAAACTGGCCATAAGGCGCTCGTGGGGCGCGAGAGCAAGGCATGTGCCTCTCGCGGGGCGCGAGAGGCCATTGTCTGCAAAATTTTTGCTTGGCCTCCACACATGTTGCCAAAAACCAATGTATTCAAAACTATGGATTCCCAAACAGCTATGTCACATTTTAGGAACTTTTAAGCTCCCTCTTACACCCCTTAACACCTGGCATCACCTCCTACAAGCTCTCCAACTATAAATAGGTGGCATGGTTCACCATTTGAACTTGCACCTTTCTCATTCACAACTCTATCTCCTCCTCTGGAAGTTCCTAACTGAAAGGAGCATCCAACTTAGTTCTATTGCATCCTAGGAACCACTTGTAAGTGTTCCTTCCTCTTGCATTTTCGTTTATAGGCTTTTATAGCAAAAAGTCAAGCGTTTTACGGAAAACGCCTTGACTTTCAGTTAAGACCATTATGGTACAGCCATTGTTCGTAACTAATATGGCTAAGTGATCGTAATAGGGTAGGTGTTAGTCCCTATAAAGGGCACCTCCTAAAGATCAGTTTGCTATACCAATTGACGGGTCAAAGTTATTATATTAAAAAGTCAAACAGGACATTCTTTGGAAATGTTATAATTTGATCTTATATATGTTATGAAACCTGTTTTGACACTTAAACAAGTTGGTAATAATTATCAGAACATTACTCGTCAATTTCAGTTCTAGGGTCGGTTCGCAACCGAAAGTCGTGAAGTTTGACTTCTGCTTTGACTTTTGATTCGGACCCGATTTAGATTAGTTTGCTACTGATCCAAAGTTGCATGATGATCGTAATATAATGTAGCATAACCCTCTGAGGTTATATTGCGTGATCATAATAAGAATCTGAGTTTATGCACAAGTTCCGTAATTATGCTATTTTGACTAAAATGCCATTTTTACATAAAATGAGGTTTAAATGATAATGAACTTGAAAATGAGTTTCCTACTGATATAATGTTATAAAAAGGATTGTTTGGGATGTCAAATCAGATCATAAACCGAGTTTATGAACAAGTCCTTGTATTATGTCGATAAATGACGATAAGGCTCTTATGGCTTATAAAATGGTTTTAGTCCCATCTTTTCAAAGTGAATCTTTTACCTACTAATATGTTATATTAAATAACATGTCTAAGATATGTTAACCTGGACTTAAAATCAGTTTTCATTAAACAACACACAAATCGTCATTTTACGACATAAGCGTCGTTTCGGCGCGTAGTATGGTTATAAACCATATTTTCCAACCAAGACTTGTTGCCTACTAATTTTAAAACTTAATTTAAATATTTTTACAGTAGGTACAAGATATAAACTCTAAATCCAAATAAGTTATAAACTATTTGTAAATGACCAAAATACCCCTTCGGTGCATAGTTTGGTCATAAAACAAATTACACATATAATTAATATCCTACTAATATTATATCATAAATGAGTTATTTTTTCAGAATAGTTATGGTCATGACATTAAATTATATTCAAGTTCTTTTTATAAGGTATGAAATTACCAAAATGCCCATATGAGGCATAATTTCATTTTAAAACCTTAATGGGCATGTAAGTTAATATCCTACTGATATTACAACTTATTTAAAATATAATGGCATATAGAACATGTTCATGACTTATCCGGTTACCCGATATCGCTGATATGCGTACGGTTAACTGTATGTAACTAGTTTACCGGAATTAACCGAAAGTGGTCTAACCTTGTCATTTAAGTCTCAAAATCCATAATGTTTAATCCATATTACACAAGTCAAAGTACTTGTTGGGATTAAAATGCATTCTATCCGGTCATCGTTTAATCTAGCATCATATGTTTTGATCATGTACGCTAGTCGGTCTAAGTCTATGAGTTAAGAAAGACCGTTAGTATTTAATTGGTTAGCTTATGCCATAATCCAGACTAGAGACATTCTGGTAAATGCTATATGCACTTAGTGCTTTTGTGTACGGCTGAGTTAATAAACCTTGCGTTTAAACAATGACTAGATCAGGTAAATACTCTCGACTTATTTCGCCTATACGGGCTTGGGTTACGGTAAATTATTACCGCTTGGTCGGAAACGGGATCAATAGAATGCCGAATTGTGGCTAGTAAATCCGCATATTCCGTTTTAATCAGTTTTGTTTGATAACTTAAACATCGGGGGTTAACTGACGTGTCCTGGATATCATCGGCTCATTACAATAGATAATGGCCTCGACCTTAGCGCGGGTGTAGGCATACACCCGATAGACGCTCAAAATGCATTACCCACAAGGTTGGGAAGAAATAACTCCTTCGTGAGTTCAAAGTGGTGTGTATGTTAATCTGTCTCGGTCTCTGTACCGGGCTTGTATGTATGGACAAACATGTGATTCTGTTAACAAGGTTGGACAGTCAACTTTCCCAAGTAATAAAAGATTTTGTGCTGATATGCACTTAAAACATATTTTAAATGTTTTCAAAATGATTCAGTTGGGTGTATTTACTAGCGAAAGCTGACGTATTTCAAAAGACTAAGCTTGCAGGTACAATACGAAAATAGGCTGGAAGGGCTCGGTAGTGATAAGAGGATCTTGCAAATCCTAGATCTGCCCAAAGTCTGTTTTATATTCTTTCTTTTGTACAATTTATGATCCACCTGTGGATCTTCTATTACGAGCCTGTATATTATTTTGTATTTCGAACATTTGGTTTGTAATAGTAATTAAAATCCAAGACTTCGTTGTGTTGTGTTTAATTGACTATGATGATATCAACTTACGTCACGATATTCCCCACCCAGGCCCACCGGTGTTTGGATTGGCTGTGGAAAGCCAGGGTATGACACTCTAGCGGAGCTTGATTGAGTTCAGGATCTTCCTCGATTGATTTTTGTGTTGTTTGCTCTTTTTACAACTTATGCAGTCGTCATTCAAGTGAAAACTCTTTAAATTGACTCCCTCCACTAGGTTGTTGTATACTAAGAAATTCATCTTCCTGAGATGAATGTGCCCCATTTTCCTGTGCCACATGATTGGTTCTTTTCTGTTGCTTTGGACACAAAACATTGTGTAGATTTCTTCGTTGTAGTCACAATACTCATGCCTAAGATTACAAGTCATTTTCTGGGGAGCGCGCATCAAGATCCACTTCTCGGAATATGGAATACTAGCTTAAGAATGAGACATTATCAATCAGTAAAGTGTGTTGTGAACTTTTTATCGCAGATCTGAGATATACTCAGCAAGTTGTTCTCTAACTCTGCTATGTAGTTGACCTTGACGACACCACAATGTTTGTTAGAATACCTTCACTGACTATTCTCCCACTTTGATTTCCTGTAAACTTGACGTAGTCCCCATAGATTGATTTAACATCATATAATAGGGCCAACATCCCTGTTATATGCGGGACGCTCCACTATCCATTATCCACTTGGAAATTATTGATCTTGGGAGCCCCTGCACTATACAATTAAGCGATTGAATAGCGAGACCTAAGCCTTGACGGTCTTAGGTGGGTTTGGCTTCCCAATCTTAGATTCACAAACACTTTCAACTTTGGTTTCAACAACCTATTCAATTTTGACTTAGTCTTTTAATTGACCACAGTTGGAATAGTTGTTTTGATCTCTCAGAAGCTGGTTTTGATTTAATCACCCAAGTTTGTTGTTTTGAAGCTGCCTTTTTGGGATAAAATTTCGAATCTTTTTGTTCCTTTTTAATTGATGATTCACCAGTTTATTTTGTCTGAAATGTTAAAATTTACTGGTTTCACATTGTTAGATTCGTTGTTTCTTTCAAAATTTATGATGGAACAAACTTCATGGATTTCTATTCACATCTTCTTGAGATTTCTTAACACTGTAAACAGGTTTTGAGTTGTTTTGTGGATCTCATAACTTGTTCATGACGTTTTTTTCTCAGCATAAAATTCATCGTTTGATTGCTGTTTTGCCAAACTTTCCTTCTCACTCTCTTAGCTTGTTCTGAAAACAAAGTTAATATTCTTTGAAAAATTTGGTTTTCGAAATCTGTTGTTATTTTTCTTAACATACCCAAACCTTTTCTTTTATTCTCATGATAATTCTTTCCTTTTTGACTTGTGATACTTGGAACGTTTAGGTTTAGGTTTGGAATAGTAAGATTGCATTCAGATTATCAAGCTCAGACAGACTCACTTCAATCAACTTAAAAACTTTATCAACTTTGTCAAAATTTACATTCTGAATCGGAAATTCTTCATCGGAATATAATTTGTCAGATCCATTCATTTTTACACGACAACATTAGGATCATCATTCAAACTATGTTCTGATTTTTAAGATAATTCTTATGAATGCTTTCTTCATTTTTAGAATGTGAACTTGAACTTATTTTTTCCAAGTTAACTCAACACTCTCAAATTCAGTGTTTCACTTTCATTTCCCAAAACATTTTCAACCACGTTTTTAACCACATCTGATTTCCAATAATTTTCAGACTTGGTGTAGGTTAAATCAATTTTTCAGGCAGTTCGTCTTTCTTTTCAGTTCTTAGTTTTAAATTGAGCACCTTTTCCACCCCAGCAGGATTTTTCCTAGAATAGTTATTCCACATTGGGGGTGGAACTTGATTATAACCTATACCCCAGCAGGATTTTGACAACCATTATCATTTTCTTCTTTTCAATTTTTTCTAGTTGTTTAGGAAGAATATGATCAATCACATATGAAGTAGTTGAATAACTGATCAACAACTTATTAACCCATTCCAATTCAATCCTCATTGTTTCTAGCTCACTTTTTAGCTTATCAATCGTGTTAATATGAATATTTATGGCCATTTGTTTATCCATAACCGTTGCTTTGAGCATTGAAAGTGTGGCATTGTCTTCTTTACTAGCTTGATGGAATTGGTTAATAGTCTTGCTTAGTTTATCATATGCTACTTTAGTATCTCTTAGATCACTTGACAAATAATCAGTATGTTATTTAGTTCTTTATATTTTTCATCTTTTTTAGAACATTCCTTGCATGGCTCCAAGCACTTCATGCAAGGTTTTTCGATTTCTTTGATCTGAATCTTACCCTCTTCTTTGACCGACTCATTTACCAACTCATTCACCTTTTCAGAAACTACCTCTTTCAATTTTGCCATCATCGCTTTGTTTGAAATCTCAGTGAGATTCTCAGCATTCTTCTCCTTGTTCACATCGATCATTTCTTCTACCTTTGGCTTTGACTCTTCATAACAATGCACTTTGTAGTTCGGTTCAAAGGAACCTACAAAAGATTTTTTTCCACGTCAGCCAGTATTAAAGTTTTAAATGCATTGTGAAAAATGTCTTCCTCAGCAGAAGGATCATAGTAGTATTCTTCATTGGGAGTTTCATTGAAAGTTGCCTCAGCATAATCTTCTTCAACTAGTTCAGGTTCTTCTATAATCTCTGCCAAAAGTACAAGACTTTCGGACTTTGAAATATACTTGTTCCAGTTGAATCCTTTGTCCTCCTGAGAAATAACTAGAGCTTTTATCTTTGTAATTCGATGAACTGTCCTCAATGGAATCATTCTTGATGTAGTCTTAGGTTACAAAGTTCGGTGATAAATCGCCTTTTTATAGTAGTCGTCACCAAATGGATTCTGCTTTCCATTTACTCCGTGGTTCGGACATTCTCTCTTGAAGTGTCCCTTCTCTCAACATTTAAAATAAGTGACTTTTGATTTGTTAAACCCTAACTTTCCATCTGGACCACCCAAACTATTTCTTTTCGTAATCTCCTGAACCGTTGAGCTCTGCGAACAATGTGGCCATGAACCATTTGATATCTATGAGCTCCAATTCTTCTGGATCGATTTGTTCATAATCTTCCTTCGTCATATTAGGATTTCCAATCTTTCCAGCTACCAAACTCTTGTATGATTCTAAAACAAATGCAAGTAAAGCCATGTGCTGTTTGGTAGTATTCTCTGTAAAATCTTGAGCATTCTCTAAATTCACAGCAATATTGCACTATAAGATTCATTGGTTCGAGTTCGTTTAGTTGTTCTAGCTGCTTTCATAATTGTTCGAACTCTTAGAAGATTGAGGTGTTTGTGGTGAATTAGGATCATAAGTTGGAAATGATTGAAAACCACCGCTAGTGTTTGAATAGTTTGAACCAGTACTTGAAGAATTATTTGCGCTGAAAGCATTATGTATTTTTGGACTTTAAGTGTTGGCTATTGAACTACCTTTGTAATACAGATTTACATCTTGTTGAATGTGCGAACTTTTGGTTTTAGCCATCTTTTGCATTTCGAGCTCGTGACCTTCTAGTTTCTCTATGAATCTTGACAAACTGGTAGTATTATATTATGAGTTGTTTTTCAAGATTGTCGGGTAGGTAGACCAATCTCCTTGAGATAATGCATCAGCCAATTTGTTCACTAACTCTTCGTTCTTTTTTTGACTATCCAATCTTTTCATCTCAACAACTAGGTGACAATACCTTTCGATTAACTACTTCACTGATTCACCTTTTTGAAGATAAAAAAATATCGAACTCTTTTCAACAAAGCTTTCTTGCTTTTGATCATCTGGGTACTTCCCTAAAATTTCACCTTCAAGGCGTTCCAAACAAATTGAGCGTCACCATCATGTTGTAAAAGAGTAAATATATCTTATTTAATAGCTTGCTAAGGATATTCATCATTTTCTTTTCCCTCACGAACTTATCTTTCTCTGCTGTAGTAAACTGAGTCAATGTCTTTTCAAGCCTATTCTTACCAATAGGTGCAACAAATTTCTTCTCAATGGTGTACCAGCAATTAAAACAATTTTCTTGTACCCAGTTAACGAATCTCTCATTCCATCCATAAAAATCTTCCAAACACATAAGCTTCGGGGGTTAGTCATGGTCCCTCTTTCGTTGTCGAGCTTTAGATTTTGGACTGCTGATGTTGATAATGATTGTCGTTGCAAAAGCGTTATAAAACTCGTTGTCCATATTGCTAGAAAATTTGAACATAATTTGTTTGGTGCGAAGATAAATTCTATGCAAGTAGACCTAGTGCGAAGTAAACACACAAAACAATTAAATTCCAGTTCGTACGAAGTTAAAAATAACCAAAATGTCAGATCTATCTTCGTGCGAAGATAAAATCCAAAACTTTTAAGAACTCACTTCGTACGGAGGTATATTTTCAAATTTGAAAGAATTCACTTTGTAGAAGTAAAATTATCTTCGTGTGAAGTGAGTGTTAAGATCGTGCGAAGGTAGCTTTACAATTTCATGTTTTTTGATGTTTTTATCATGATTCGATTGATTTTAGATCTGATTCTTTCAAGGGTTTGTTAGAAGTGAATTTTAAGTAATTCCTAGAAAAAATCAGCACATTTCGTCCATTAAATCTTTGAAAAATGATAAAAAAAAGAGTGAAAAACGAGTAGAAGAGAAGTAGAATCTTGATGATTATCTTCATATCAGGCCTTCTAGCTCTGATACCACTTGTGAGGATCTCGTCATCCGATAAGCTAAGGTCCTAATTTGTTTAACCTAGTTCAATATGTGCGGAATTCATTTAAACTAGTGACAACTTCAAGATTTACTTTTTAATCTTAATATTTCATTAATTGATCAACTTTTACAGCCAAAGATAATTTTGACAGGGCTTCGCCTTATTAGTCAACAAAAAAATACAGACATGATTATTAATAGACAACGACTTCGTGCTAAGCTAACTAGTCTACCTACGTACGAAGTTAGTTCAGCTTCGTACGAAGTGAACCTTTCTACCTTCGTAGAAGTGAACAACACGCAATTTAAAATCTAACATTAAAGCCCTATTTAAGACACGAACATGACCAAAGACGTAGGCAATAGACATTATGCATCAACACGAAGCTCTTTTCGTGTCTTTTCTGAATTGTAAATGTTTGAACATTGAATGAAAATAGATAATTTGGTAATCTTGTTATTGTCACCTAACTAAAACTGGATTCGCACGTTGTATGGACTAGGTTAACGATGGGCTATCTATGGATAAACGGATCCTCACAATTGGTATCATAGCTACGGTACCGATTCAATCAATCTAACAGTTGATTGAATAACCTACGCTTATGAATTATGGACATTTAGAGGTTTTAGACGTAAATCATCAAATAAACAGACAATCCATGGACCAAAATTAAAATTGATTAGAAGTTACAGAATATACTTTAGCTTCAACATTATCATGCACATGTTTCTCTTCATCAGCACTGCTTTCATCTCCAAGCATTTGATATTCGTGACTTTTTTCTCTTCTTTTCTTTTCATCCTCTTTTCATACCCGTTACTTCTTTTTGCCACATATCTTTTCTTCTCTTTCCCACCAGTGGCGCAGCATAATCTTTGTCTTTAATACACCCGAAGAACTTCTTGAATAGAAAATAGTGTTTGACAAGTATTGATTTAGTCGGTCTAAGGACAAATTTGTTATGTGCTCCAACACCAACTCTTCAGACTCTTCTTTTACAAGATTTGGTGTCACACCCCGACCCGTAGCGGAAAAGGTGATCGGGGCATGATTGGGTTTTCATCAAAGCTCATGACATTTATTATAATGTTTCATATTTATTATTACAATTTAAAGGAGATCATACAATCTAATTACAACATGTTCTACACATCTTTCTAGACTTCATTATTTTCTTCTAAGGCATTTCCTATGTTTTTCTTGCTTCATCCTGTTCACCTGTATCATGTGTAAAAATGGTTTTTTTTATCAACAAAAAGTTGGCGAGTGAATCCTATGAAAAACATTTGAACAAGTTTATTGAATTGATTATAAAATAAAGTGCATAACCACATATGAGTAAATGTAGATGTAAACTTATTCACAAAACACTTAATATTAAATAATGCACACACATACAATAATAGATTGTTTTGAGGCACGCGTTGTTCAACTCGTCTCCCACGAGGAACTGATGGGCCTAATGAATGAGGTTTGAGGCACGCGTTGTTCTACGAACTGATGGGCCTAATGAATGAGTTTTAAGGCACGCGTTGTTCATCTCGTCTCCCACGAGGAACTGATGGGCCTAACAAATAATTTTCATACAACTTGACAATTATGTAATACATAACTACAAACAATATTTACATTCTAAGTTTAAATCATAATATGGTATAGCACGAGTTTGAATTAACGAATTAGTTTAAGCGACACATGATACACCCCAAACGTGAATAAAAAGGGGAGTTTGTAAGAATTCACTCACAGTGGTTGCGTTTCTTGGATTGATGATGAATGCGCACGAAATTGGATTTAACCACGAGAGAAACTAACCTAGATAATAACATAACGGTTCGGTAAATAAGCGGATTTTATTAATCAATTTTAGTAGGATTATCGGATATATTTTTGTGAGTTTAAGGCTATTTTCTAACTTTAAAAATGTTATTTTTTAAGTATTTTTAATTGATTTTTAATTTAAATAAATAAATAAAAATAATAAAAAATGTTGACTTTTTGACTTGACCGTTGACCATTAAATGTTGACCGTTGACCGGTTCGGTCGTTTGTATGTTTGCGCTGGGTGAGACTCGAACCGTGACCTCCCGTACGCGTGCGCGCAGCTCTACCAACGAGCTACGTGTCTAACCGGAAATATTTCTGTTTTTAATTATATTTATACACTAATTAAGTTTAATCCGAAAATCATTTATTTTAAAAAGGATTTAATGGTATCGACTCGGTGCTCTCCACAGGTCTCGAACCCGGGACCTGTGGTTTAGTTTGGCACACAGTCCACCGCTTGACTGTGTGTCTAACTTGGTAAATATTCCGGTTTTTATTATACTTAACATGATTCTGTGTGTGGATCCGGTTTGTTTTAAAAAGAACATTTTTATTAAAGCGAGTGTGCGTGTGTCAAGGATCGAACTCGGGACGTATGCGTGTTTATTTGCACACAGTCCACCGCTGGACTGTGTGTCTAACCCGTTCATAATATTGATTTTAATTAATCTTATAACCTAAGCGACTTCGTCTTCTTCGTTCAAAACACAGACAATGCTTAACCATGCTGTTATTTGTTAAATTAATTTAACGAACTTTATAAACAATTGCAATGTATTGAACAGAAAAGGGTTTGGGGAATGATTGTACCGAACTGATCGTCTTCTTCAGAAATCCGGCAAAGATCGTCGGCTCTGTTTCGTGAACTTCTTCTGTTAGGATCAATTAACAGTATGAATGGATTAGATGTGAAACTGAACTACTGAGTAACGATTATCAGTAGGTTTAAATGATCATACCGGTTAACAGCGAGTTTCTAGAAATTCCAGAAGTTTTCCGGCGAAAACAGAAAATCCGGTAATGTCGTTGGGGTTGATTCTGGGTGATGGAGTGATGTTAGAATTTGTCTAATAATGGAATGAAACAGAAAAGTCGAGGTAATTACCGTGTAGATGAAAGTCTCAGTTTTCCGGCGACTTGTAGAGATTTCCGGCGAGTGAAATTGATTGAAGAATCGGTGCGATTTTGAGCGAAAAGTTTACCAGAGGCTAAGGTGTGCATTTATAGGGAAGAATATCGATGAATTGGTTTTGATTACCGTCTTTATTCGTTGGTCAGCCGTTCTCTGGCGGTTACGACGGATGTCGCGGAACTGGACGTCGGTTATAACCGATGGCGTCGTTAATTCTTACGTTAAGTCAAAAGTAACCGACGATAATTGGCGAAATCGTCGGGTTTTCCGACGTCAGCGGATTTGGGCGCGCTGTTGACTGGGTTTGATTTCCAGATTTATTATTTGTATTAATTGTCTCAATATGTAAACAAACAACACAAGTGGCGGAGTGGTTGGATGGATGTGAGTTAAGGTTTGGATGATTCTCTCGGCTGACCCAGGTTCGAAACCCGGCTTCAGCATTTAATTTTTATTTCCTTATTTTTAATACATTTTCAAATAGAAATTTTATATTCTAATATACTTATTAATTATGTATCGTTTAAAATTAATTTGGGCATTAAATACGCAACGAAATTTTTAACTGGTTGTTCGGTTAATAAACGAAGCGGGTTTGGTTAACCCGGTTTTTGACGGATGTTACAGTATCCCCTACTTTTAGAAATTTCGTCCCGAAATTTAAGTAGTGGCATGTTTGTCTAAAAAAGGATGGTGTTTAATTTGACAGTTACATACTTAGAAAGGAGTAAGAGTTTAAATTTTTGTTTGAGGCGGTAACGTTCCTTGTAAGGGTTGAGTACCCTGCTACAGGAATCGCTTTTTGGTGCCTAAGTTAATGAATATTGATAAACAGAGTTGATTGACTAAATATGATTTCATGCGTAAGAGTTTTGATATGTTTGGAAAGATAAGGTTATATCCTAAAACAAAACTTCTACTACTAAAACCTACATGGAACTTCTCATAACCGCCTGACAATGCCTCTGATCCTTTGGCAAGAATACTTATATATAGGAAGTACCAGCGGCGTATCCACCATATTCTTGTCAAATTTTCATTGGTTTTATCAGTAAGTTATGATTGGTTCTATGATGTGACTCTAGAACATAAATAAACACAACAACCAATGTCTGAGTCTTAATTCTGATAGTATACATGTTTGAATGGTGACCGTACCTCTCTCGTTTGTTATGATGGAGAGGTTAGTCTATGTAAAAATAGAACACAATCCAATTTCTTTAAATGATGAGATGATATGAATGCTAAATCAGTGAGTATAACACAAACTTCAACCAAGACTATACTAAATCCTACATGGAACTTCTCATAACCGCCAGATAATGCCTCTGATCCTTTGGCAAGAATACTTATATATAGGAAGTACCACCGGCGTATCCACCATATTCGTGTCAAATTTTCATTGGTTTTATTAGTAAGTTATGATTGGTTCTATGATGTGACTCTAGAACATAAATAAACACAACAACCAATGCTTGAGTCTTAATTCTGATAGTATACATGTTTGAATGGTGACACAATCCAATTTCTTTAAATGATGAGATGATATGAATGCTAAATCAGTGAGTATAAAACAAACTTCAACCAAGACATTACTAAATCCTACATGGAACTTCTCATAACCGCCTGACAATGCCTCTGATCCTTTGACAAGAATACTTATATATAGGAAGTACCAGCGGCGTATCCACCATATTCTTGTCAAATTTTCATTGGCTTTATCCGTAAGTTATGATTAGTTCTATGTGACTCTAAAACATAAACAAACACAATCAAACAAAGCTTGAGTCTTAATTCTGATAGTATACATGTTTGAATAATGACCGTACCTCTCTCGTTTGTTATGATGGAGAGGTTAGTCTATGTAGAAGTGAGACATAACCCAACCTCTTTAAATGTTGAGATTGAAATACGTTGAGATGTATGATGATATGAATGTTAAATCAATGAGTATAAAACAAAACTGAAATAGTAATTCGCATTAAGATTCTTGGATAAATTTCCAATTTATAATTGAGATACGTGAAAGTTGAGATAACATAAAAAAAACATAAAAACGAAGCGGTTGGAGTTGAATCTTGATTTTTGGTGAAGGAGACTAGTTGGGTGGTTCGTTTGGGCCGTCATTATCTTCAATAAGATTGGAGTTGATGTTGAAAACTCTTCCTCTTGCTGGTGGCCTAGTGGTTGGGTTTTCTTGATTTGCTTGGTTAACTGGGTTTGATTGAGCTTGAGCGTTTATGATGTTAACCAATCGAGGGCACGTGTTTCTAAAGTGGGTAGGGTCGCCACAATTAAAACAAGCTCGAACATATGGGAACATGGGGTATTGGGGTTGTTGATAGGTTTGGATCATGTTTTGAGTAGGGGGTGAGGTTTGGTTTTGAGAGGTGCGGCAAACCTTGCTCAAATGACCATAGCGTCCACAATTCGCACATAGTCGACAAGGTAAGGTAAATGGATGGTGATAAAAACAGGTGTTACATCGAGGGTGAGGTCCAAGGTAAGGTTTCTTAGTTGGGTAAGTTGAGTTGGGTGCTACTTGAGTGATTGGGATAGCTTGGAGGGTATGGCTTGTGAAATTGGTTGGTTGCGTTGAGTGACAGCGAAAAGTTGCCCATCTCGTTTTCTCTTAGAAATGGGTTGAGAAGGGGATTCGGTTTGGGTGGAGTTTGAGGTTTCAGTCAATGCTTTATCCTTCTTCCTCTCTTCCTTGAAGTCCTTATTTCTTATGCGGTTCTCGGTGAGTTCTGTAGCTAACTCCATAGCTGCTTCCAAAGTTGCAGGTGTGGTACTTATTACAGAGTCTTGAATTTTTGAAGGAAGACCTTGAATGTAGTGCTCGATCAAACGGTAAAGAGGAGTGAACAAGTTGGGGACCATTTGATTTAACTCGAGGAATCTCTTGTTGTATGTGGTGTGGTCGCCTTCCTTTTGTTTCAACGAATAAAACTCATCCTCTAATTTCTTGATTTCGCTCCTTGGGCAAAACCGTCTTGTCATGATTTCCTTCAACTCTTCCCAAGTCAAAGTCATAGCATCTTCAACACCTCGTTTGGCCTTCTCTGTATTCCACCATGTAAGTGCTATTCCAAGTAAACGACCAGTAGCATATCGCACTTTGCGATCATCGGGGCAATCGCAATTTAGAAAAGTGTTTTCCATTTCTTCAAACCAATGGAGGAGAGCGGTGACAACTTCAGTCCCTTCGTATTTTGGAGGGTCGCAGGATTTGAAATGCTTGACGGTGCATTTAGTGGTTTTTGGGGGAGGATTGACAATGTTTTGATCTTCTTGATTGACGGGATTAGCGGTAAGGGATTGCTGAACTTGAACTACAATGTTGGGTATTACGGTAGCCATTTGTTGAGCGATTTGGTCAGCCATGCGCTCGCGGGCTTTTCCTGATCTCATCTTCCTACGAGCGAGACTAGAAGACATCTACAAGGAATACATACCAAGAGTATGAGTTGGATGTTTTAGGGATCATGTGTCGTATTTAGGAATGGACATTCATAAAATAAATATAGAATAATAAATCTACTACATCCATAGGATGTCTTGGGCTTTGCTCGTAATTGGGCCTTGCATGCCGCCATACTTCACCTTCGTAATCATGTGGGCCCCTATGACTACCGGGTTTTTCATATGGTTCGCATGTGTTAGCCTGGTTACGTACACTAAAACCCGGAGAAAATCGAGAAATATGTATGTAACGTATGATATTCGGAATGTATCCAGGTGTGGACACGGTGACACCTCAAAGTGGGGTTAGTTCGAACGACGTTTGGTGTGGCATGCTTTGGCCTAATAGGTCCTTCGTACTCTCATCGTTAGTCCCCAGGTAGGCAAACTGGTCCATTATATTGGATTTATACGAATGCCAACCTAGACAGGACGTTCCGACTACCGGTACTTGTACCCTTACAGTTACTACATGCCCGTCGCAAAACTCACTTTGATGAGATTTGAAAAATGAAAAATGCGACAAAATCTTGAATAACGGAAGTATGAAGATGATTTGAATATGTGAACATTGAAATATGTATGATGAATGTGTATGTAATTACGTATGTTTGACTGTAAGTATAATCCACTATGTATCACAAAATGTAGTATCGGAAGTGTTTGCATGCATTTGCGTATGTAATAAATATGAAAGAAATAAACATCATGAGTTTGCATGTAACCACATAGACAATTAAAATCTAATCAACTATAGTATAGGCTCTAAGGGTCTAATAACCTATCCTATATCCCTATAGTCAAAAGCTCTGATACCAATCTGTCACACCCCGACCCGCAGCGGAAAAGTTGATCGGGCATGATTGGGTTTTCATCAAAGCTCATGACATTTATTATAATGTTTCATATTTATTATTACAATTTAAAGGAGATCATACAATCATAATTACAACATGTTCTACACATCTTTCTAGAGTTCATTATTTTCTTCTAAGGCATTTCCTATGTTTTCCTTGCTTCATCCTGTTCACCTGTATCATGTGTAAAAATGGTTTTTTTTATCAACAAAAAGTTGGCGAGTGAATCCTATGAAAAACATTTGAACAAGTTTATTGAATTGATTATAAAATAAAGTGCATAACCACATATGAGTAAATGTAGATGTAAACTTATTCACAAAACACTTAATATTAAATAATGCACACACATACAATAATAGATTGTTTTGAGGCACGCGTTGTTCAACTCGTCTCCACGAGGAACTGATGGGCCAATGAATGAGGTTTGAGGCACGCGTTGTTCTACGAACTGATGGCCTAATGAATGAGTTTTAAGGCACGCGTTGTTCATCTCGTCTCCCACGAGGAACTGATGGGCCTAACAAATAATTTGCATACAGCTTGACAATATGTAATACATAACTACAAACAATATTTACATTCTAAGTTTAAATCATAATATGGTATAGCACGAGTTTGAATTAACGAATTAGTTTAAGCGACACATGATACACCCCAAAACGTGAATAAAAATGGGAGTTTGTAAGAATTCACTCACAGTGGTTGCGTTTCTTGGATTGATAATGAATGCGCACGAAATTGGATTTAACCACGAGAGAAACTAACCTAGATAATAACATAACGGTTCGGTAAATAAGCGGATTTTATTAATCAATTTTAGTAGGATTATCGGATATATTTTTGTGAGTTTAAGGCTATTTTCTAACTTTAAAAATGTTATTTTTTAAGTATTTTAATTTAAATAAATAAATAAAAATAATAAAAAATGTTGACTTTTTGACTTGACCGTTGACCGTTGACCATTACTGTTGACCGTTGACCGATTCGGTCGTTTGTATGTGTGCGCTGGGTGAGACTCGAACCCGTGACCTCCCGTACGCGTGCACGCAGCTCTACCAACTAAGCTACTTGTCTAACCCGAAATATTTCTGTTTTTAATTATATTTATACACTAATTAAGTTAATCCGAAAATCATTTATTTTAAAAAGGATTTAATGGTATCGACTCGGTGCTCTCCACAGGTCTCGAACCCGGGACCTGTGGTTTAGTTTGGCACACAGTCCACCGCTGGACTGTGTGTCTAACTTGGTAAATATTCCGGTTTTTATTATACTTAACATGATTCTGCGTGTGGATCCGGTTTGTTTTAAAAAGAACATTTTTATTAAAGCGAGTGTGCGTGTGTCAAGGATCGAACTCGGGACGTATGCGTGTTTATTTGCACACAGTCCACCGCTGGACTGTGTGTCTAACCCGTTCATAATATTGATTTTAATTAATCTTATAACCTAAGCGACTTCGTCTTCTTCGTTCAAAACACAGACAATGCTTAACCATGCTGTTATTTGTTAAATTAATTTAACGAACTTTATAAACAATTGCAATGTATTGAACAGAAAAGGGTTTGGGGAATGATTGTACCGAACTGATCGTCTTCTTCAGAAATCCGGCAAAGATCGTCGGCTCTATTTTGTGAACTACTTCTGTTAGGATCAATTAACAGTATGAATGGATTAGATGTGAAATTGAACTACTGAGTAACGATTATCAGTAGGTTTAAATGATCATACCGGTTAACAGCGAGTTTCTAGAAATTCCAGAAGTTTTCCGACGAAAACAGAAAATCCGGCAATGTCGTCTGGGGTTGATTCTGGGTGATGGAGTGATGTTAGAATTTGTCTAATAATGGAATGAAACAGAAAAGTCGAGGTAATTACCGTGTAGATGAAAGTCTCGGTTTTCCGGCGACTTGCAGAGATTTCCGGCGAGTGAAATTGATTGAAGAATCGGTGCGATTTTGAGCGAAAAGTTTACCAGAGGCTAGGGTGTGCATTTATAGGGAAGAATATCGATGAATTGGGTTTGATTACCGTCTTGATTCGTTGATCAGCCGTTCTCCACGCGGTTACGACGGATGTCGCGGAACTGGACGTCGGTTATAACCGATGGCGTCGTTAATTCTTACGTTAAGTCAAAAGTAACCGACGATAATTGGCGAAATCGTCGGGTTTTCCGGCGTCAGCGGATTTGGGCGCGCTGTTGACTGGGTTTGATTTCCAGATTTATTATTTGTATTAATTGTCTCAATATGTAAACAAACAACACAAGTGGCGGAGTGGTTGGATGGATGTGAGTTAAGGTTTGGATGATTCTCTCGGCTGACCCGGGTTCGAAACCCGGCTTCAGCATTTAATTTTTATTTCCTAATTTTTAATACATTTTCAAATATAAATTTTATATTCTAATATACTTATTAATTATGTATCGTTTAAAATTAATTTGGGCATAAATACGCAACGAAATTTTTAACTGGTTGTTCGGTTAATAAACGAAGCGGGTTTGGTTAACCCGGTTTTTGACGGATGTTACAGTATTCCCTACTTTTAGAAATTTCGTCCCGAAATTTAAGTAGTGGCATGTTTCTCTAAAAAGGATGGTGTTTAATTCGACAGTTACATACTTAGAAAGGAGTAAGAGTTTAAAATTTTGTTTGAGGCGGTAACGTTCTTTGTAAGGGTTGAGTACCCTACTACAGGAATCGCTTTTTGGTGCCTAAGTTAATGAATATTGATAAACAGAGTTGATTGACTAAATATGATTTCATGCGTAAGAGTTTTGATATGTTTGGAAAGATAAGGTTATATCCTAAAACAAAACTTCTACTACTAAAACCTACATGGAACTTCTCATAACCGCCTGACAATGCCTCTGATCCTTTGGCAAGAATACTTATATATAGGAAGTACCAGCAGCGTATCCACCATATTCTTGTCAAATTTTCATTGGTTTTATCAGTAAGTTATGATTGGTTCTATGATGTGACTCTAGAACATAAATAAACACAACAACCAATGTCTGAGTCTTAATTCTGATAGTATACATGTTTGAATGGTGACCGTACCTCTCTTGTTTGTTATGATGGAGAGGTTAGTCTATGTAAAAATAGAACACAATCCAATTTCTTTAAATGATGAGATGATATGAATGCTAAATCAGTGAGTATAACACAAACTTCAACCAAGACAATACTAAATCCTACATGGAACTTCTCATAACCGCCAGATAATGCCTCTGATCCTTTGGCAAGAATACTTATATAGAGGAAGTACCAGCGGCGTATCCACCATATTCTTGTCAAATTTTCATTGGTTTTATTAGTAAGTTATGATTGGTTCTATGATGTGACTCTAGAACATAAATAAACACAACAACCAATGCTTGAGTCTTAATTCTGATAGTATACATGTTTGAATGGTGACACAATCCAATTTCTTTAAATTATGAGATGATATGAATGCTAAATCAGTGAGTATAAAACAAACTTCAACCAAGACATTACTAAATCCTACATGGAACGTCTCATAACCGCCTGACAATGCCTCTGATCCTTTGACAAGAATACTTATATATAGGAAGTACCAGCGGCGTATCCACCATATTCTTGTCAAATTTTCATTGGCTTTATCCGTAAGTTATGATTAGTTCTATGTGACTCTAAAACATAAACAAACACAATAAACCAAAGCTTGAGTCTTAATTCTGATAGTATACATGTTTGAATAATGACCGTACCTCTCCCGTTTGTTATGATGGAGAGGTTAGTCTATGTAGAAGTGAGACATAACCCAACTTCTTTAAATGTTGAGATTGAAATACGTTGAGATGTATGATGATATGAATGTTAAATCAATGAGTGTAAAACAAAACTGAAATAGTAATTCGCATTAAGATTCTTGGATAAATTTCCAATTTATAATTGAGATACGTGAAAGTTGAGATAACATAAAGAAAAACATAAAAACGAAGCGGTTGGAGTTGAATCTTGATTTTTGGTGAAGGAGACTAGTTGGGTGGTTCGTTTGGGCCGTCATTATCTTCAATAAGATTGAACAGAAAAGGGTTTGGGGAATGATTGTACCGAACTGATCGTCATCTTCAGAAATCCGGCAAAGTTCGTCGGCTCTATTTTGTGAACTACTTCTGTTAGGATCAATTAACAGTATGAATGGATTAGATGTGAAATTGAACTACTGAGTAACGATTATCAGTAGGTTTAAATGATTATACCGTTAACAGCGAGTTTCTAGAAATTCCAGAAGTTTTCCGACGAAAACAGAAAATCCGGCAATGTCGTCTGGGGTTGATTCTGGGTGATGGAGTGATGTTTGAATTTGTCTAATAATGGAATGAAACAGAAAAGTCGAGGTAATTACCGTGTAGATAAAAGTCTCGGTTTTCCGGCGACTTGCAGAGATTTCCGGCGAGTGAAATTGATTGAAGAATCGGTGCGATTTTGAGCGAAAAGTTTACCAGAGGCTAGGGTGTGCATTTATAGGGAAGAATATCGATGAATTGGGTTTGATTACCGTCTTGATTCGTTGGTCAGCCATTCTCCGGCGGTTACGACGGATGTCGCGGAACTGGACGTCGGTTATAAACGATGGCGTCGTTAATTCTTACGTTAAGTCAAAAGTAACCGACGATAATTGGCGAAATCGTCGGGTTTTCCGGCGTCAGCGGATTTGGGTGCGCTGTTGACTGGGTTTGATTTCCAGATTTATATTTGTATTAATTGTCTCAATATGTAAACAAACAACACAAGTGGCAGAGTGGTTGGATGGATGTGAGTTAAGGTTTGGATGATTCTCTCGGCTGACCCGTGTTCGAAACCCGGCTTCAGCATTTAATTTTTATTTCCTTATTTTTAATACATTTTCAAATATAAATTTTATATTCTCATATACTTATTAATTATGTATCGTTTAAAATTAATTTGGGCATTAAATACGCAACGAAATTTTTAACTGGTTGTTCGGTTAATAAACGAAGCGGGTTTGGTTAACCCGGTTTTTTACGGATGTTACATTTGGGACTAAGTCATCCAACATCATCTATACAAACCTCAGATATTGTAAGAAATTTCTTTTGTAATGTTGGCTTTCATCTACTCGAAGATTAATCTCGTAAAGTTGTACAGCAGGTTCAAAGTTAATACAACAATCATACACATCTGGTAGTCAACCAAAACATCAAAACCGCCCTTTCTATGCCCCATGGCGTGAATCACAAAATGAACGAACAACTTGTAGGGCCTTGACAAATATTCTTTAAAAAATTTGTTAGATAAATGACTAACATAAACGATTAGATATTTGATTTAATTAATTATTACTGCGTTTTCATCTAAATATGGAAAGTGGGTGAAAATCAACGAAACTCGTAATGTATTTTTCTTGCAAAATCGAATACCTGTCTCAATAAAATAGAGTTTGGAAGCTGAGAAATAAAGAAATTGTGGATATAAATGACCAGATATTAGATTTAATCAATTATTCAGGCGTTTTCGTCTAAATATTGAAAGTGGGCGAAAAGTTACCAAACGCAGAATGAATTTTTCATGCAAAATCAAATCCCTATATCAATACAACTAAGTTTGGAAGCTAAGAAATACAGAAACTACTAACATAAACGACCAGATATTTGATTTAATTAATTATTCCACGTTTTTGTCTAAATATGGAAAGTGGGAGAAAATTGATAAAATTCTAAATGAATTTTTCTTGCAATATCGAATCCCTGTATCCGTAAAACTGAGTTTAGAAGCTGAGAAATACAGAAAATGATGATAGAAACGAACAGATATTTGATTTAATCAATTACTCACGCATTTTCGTCTAAATATGGAAAGTGGGCGAAAATTAACAAAATTCCAAATGAATTTTTCTTGCAAAATCGAATCCCTATATCCATAAAACAGAGTTTAGAAGCTAAGAAATATAGAAAATGCTGATAAAAACAACCAGATATTTGATTTAATCAATTACTCAAGCGTTTTCGTCTAAATATGAAAAGTGGGTGAAAATTGACCAAACTCGGAATCTATATTTTATAGAAACAACCACATATTTATTTAATTAATTTTTTAAGCGTTTTCGTCTAAATATGGAAAATGGACGAAAATTGACGAAACTCGGAATAAATTTTTCGTGCAAAATCGAATCCAAGTATCAACAAAACTGAGTTTGAAAGCTGAGAAATACAGAAACTACTAACATAAACGACTAGATATTTGATTTAATTAGTTATTCACGTATTTTCGTCTAAATATGGAAAGTGGATGAAAATTGACACACCTCCAAATGAATTTTTCGTCCAAAATTGAATCCCTGTATCAATAATATTGAGTTTGGAAACTGAGAAATACAAAAACTGTAGACATAAACGACTAGATATTAGATTTAATCAATTATCACGCGTTTTCGTCTAAATATGGAAAGTGTGCAAAAACAAAAGAAATTCTTTCGTGCAAAATTGAATCCCTGTAATAATAAAACATAGTTTGGAATACAGAAACGACTAAAATAATCGACAGATATTTGATTTATTGAATTATTCATGCGTGCAAAAGGGGACAGAAATTGACGAAACTTGGAGTAAATTTTTCGTGCAAAATCGAATCCCTGTATAATAAACTAAGTTTAAAAAACTAAGAAATATAGAAAATGCTGACCGAAACGACCAGATATTTGATTTAATTAATTATTCACGTGTTTCGGTATCAAAATGGAAAGTGGACGAAAATTGACAAAACTCGGAATAACTTATTTATAGAAACGGACACATATGGAAAGTGGGCGAAAATTGACCAAACTCGGCTTGAATGTTTTAGAGAAGTGACCACATATTTGATTTAATCAATCATTTACTCGTTTTTGTCTAAATATGGATAGTGGGCGAAAACTGAAGTAACCCAGAATGATTTGTTCGTGCAAAATTGAATTCCAGTATCAACACTGAGTTTGGAAGCCGAGAAATACATAAACTACTAACATAAATGACTAGATATTTGATTTAATTACATATTCACGCGTTTTTGTGTAAATATGGAAAGTGGACAAAAATTGACAAAACTCGAAATAAATTTTTCGTGCAAAATCAAATCCTTGTATCAATAAAACTAAGTTTGGAAGCTGATAAATACAAACACTGTTGACATAAACGGCAAGGTATTGGATTTAATCAACTATTCACACGTTTTCATAAATATGGAAAGGGGGCGAAAACAAAAGAAACTCGGAATGAATTTTTCCTTCAAAATCGAATCCCTATATTAATAAACTGAGTTTGAAAGCTCAGAAATACAGAATGTACTAAAGTAATCGACCAGGTATCTGATTTAATCAATTATTCACTCGTTTTCATCTAAATATGGAAAGTGAGCGAAAATTAACAAAACTCGTAATGAATTTTACATGCAAAATCTAATCCCTTTATCAATAAAACTAAGTTTAGCAGCTGAGAAATACAAAAACTACTAACATAAACGACCATATATTTGATTTAATCAATTATTCATGCGTTTTATTCAAAATATGGAAAGTGAGTGAAAACTAACGAAACTCAGAATGAATTTACGAGCAAAATTGAATCCCTGTATTAATATTTGATTTAATCAATTATTCACGCGTTTTCATCTCAATATGTAAAGTTACCGAATATTGACCAAAATCGGAATGAATTTTTACATAAAAACGACCACATATTTGATTTTATCAATTATTTACACGTTTTCGTCTAAATATGTAAAGTGGGTGAAAATTAACGAAACTCGGAAAGAATTCTTTATGCAAAATCGAATCTCTTTATAAATAAAACTAAGTTTGAAAGCTAAGAAATACAGAAACAACTAAAATCATCGACCAGGTATTTGATTTACTCAATTATTTATGTGTTTTTGTCTAAATATGGAAAGGGGACGAAAATTGGCGAAACTCGGAATGAATTTTTTTGTGCAAAATCGAATCCCTGTATCAATAAAACTGAAATTTAAAAGCTGAGAAATATAGAAAATGCTGACAGAAACAACCAGATATTTGATTTAATCAATTATTCACGCGTTTTAGTATCGAAATGGAAAGTCGGCGAAAATTGAAGAAACTTGGAATAATTTTTTTATAGAAACGACCACATATGGAAGGTGGGCGAAAATATATCCAAACTCGGCATGAATGTTTTAGAAAAGCGACCACATATTTGATTTATCAATTATTTACTAGTATACGTCTAAATAAGGATAATGGGCGAAAATTGAAGTAACTCAGAATGAATTTTTTGTGCCAAATTGAATTCTAGTATCAACAAAACGGAATCTGGAAGCTTTGAAATACATACACTACTAAAATAAACGACTACATATATGGATTTAATTACTTATTCACGCGTTTTCGTCTAAATATGGAAATTGGGCGAAAATTGACGAATCTTGAAATGACTTTTTCATGCATAATCGAATCACTATATCAATAAAACTAAGTTTGGAAGCTTAGAAATACAGAAACTGCTCACATAAACGACCAGATTTTGGATTTAATCAATTATTCACGCGTTTTGGTAAATATGGAAAGTGGGTGAAAACAAACGAAACTTGGAATGAATTTTTCGTTCAAAGTCGAATCCCTATATCAATAAAACTGAGTTTGAAGGCTGAAAATACAGAAACTACTAAAATAATCGACCAGGTATTTGATTTAATCAATTATTCACTCTTTTCTTCTAAATATGGAAAGTGAACACAAATTGACGAAACTCGTAATGAATTTTAAGTGCAAAATCTAATCTCTGTATGAATAAAATTAAGTTTGGAAGCTGAAAAATACAAAACTACTAACATAAACGACCAGATATTTGATTTAGTCAATTATTCACAGCGTTTTATCCTAAATATGGAAAGTGGGTGAAAACTAACCAAACACGGAATGAATTTTACGAGCAAAATCGAATCCATGTATTAATAAAACTGAGTTTAGAAGCTGAGAAATACAGTAAATGCTGGATAAACGACCAGATATTAGATTTATTCAATTATTCACGTATTTTCATCCCAATGTGGAAAGTGATCGAAAATTAACCAAAATTGGAATGAATTTTTTTATAGAAACGACCACATATTTGATTTTATATATTTTTTACACGTTTTGGTCTAAATATGTAAAGTGGACAAAAATTAACGAAACCTTAAAGATTTTTTCATGCAAAATCGAATCTCGGTATCAATAAAACTGAGTTTCGAAGCTGAGAAACACAGAAACTACTAAAATAATCGATCAGGTATTTGATTTACTCAATTATTCACATGTGTTTTTGTCTAAATATGGAAAGGGGATGAAAATTTTCGAGACTCAGGATGAATTTTTCGTGCAAAATGTTTTATTAAAACTGAGTTTAAAAGCTGAGAAATATAGAAATGCTGACAGAAACGACCAGACATTTGATTTAATCAATTATTCACGTGTTTTCGTATCAAAATGGAAAGTGGGCGAAAATTGACGAAACTCGGAATAAATTTTTACCGAAACGAATATTGAAAGTGGGCGAAATTTAAATCAACTCGGAGTGAATTTTTCATGCAAAATCGCAAACCTGTTTCAATACAACTGATTTTAGATGCTGAGAAATACAAATACTACGGAGAGAAATGACCAGGCATTTGATTTAATCAATTATTCACATGTTTTGGTGTAAATATGGATAGTCGGCAAAAATTGACCCAACTCGGAATGAATTTTTCGTTCAAAATTGAATCCCTGTAACAATTAAACTGAGTTAGAAGCTGAGAAATACAGAAACTGCTAACAGAAACATCTAGATATTTGATTTAATCAATTATTCACGCGTTTTCGTATAAGAATGGAAAGTGGGAGAAAATTGACCAACCTCCAAATGAATTTTTCATACAAAATCGAATCCATGTATCAATAATATTGAGTTTGGAAGCTGAGAAATACTGAAACTGCTGACATAAACGACTAGATATTAGATTTAATCAATTATTCACGCATTTTCGTCTAAATATGGAAAATGGGCAAAACAAAAGAAACTCGTATTTCGTGGAAAATCGAATCCCTGTAACAATAAAACATAGTTTGGAAGCTGAGAAATACATAAACTACTAAAATACTCGACCAGATATTTGATTTACTCAATTATTCACAGCGTTTTTGTCTAATATGGAAAGGGGACAAAAATTGACCAAACTTGGGAAAGTGAATTTTTCATGCAAAATCGAATCCCTGTATCAATAAAACCGAGTTTAAAAGCTGAGAAATATAGAAAATGCTGACAGAAACAACCGAATATTTAATTTAATCAATTATTCACGCGTTTTGGTATCAAAATGGAAAGTGGGAGAAAATTGACCAAACTTGGAATAATTTTTTTACAGAAACGACCACATATGGAAGGTGGGCGAAAATTGACCAAACTCGTCATGAATGTTTTAGAGAAGTGATTTGGTTTAATCAATTATTTACCCGTTTTCGTCTAAATATGGATAGTGGACGAAATTGAAGAAACTCAGAATGAATTTTTCATACAAAATTGAATTCTAGTATCAACAAAACTGAGTTTGGAAGCTGAGAAATACATACACTAACATAAACGACTAGATATTGGATTTAATTACTTTTCACGCGTTTTTGTCTAAATATGGAAATTGGGCAAAATTTGACGAATCTCGAAATGAATTTTACGTGCAAAATTGAATCCAGGTATCAATTAAACTAAGTTTGGAAGCTGAGAAATACAGAAACTGCTGACATAAGCACCAGGTTTTGGATTTAATCAATTATTCACGCGTTTTCGTAAAGATGGAAAGTGGGCGAAAACAAACGAAACTCGGAATGAATTTTTCATTCAAAATCGAATCCCTATATCAATAAAACTGAGTTTGAAAGCTGAGAAATACAGAAATTACTAAAGTAATCGACCAGGTATCTGATTTAATCAATTATTCACTCGTTTTCGTCTAAATATAGAAAGTGGCGAAAATTGACGAAACCCGTAATGAATTTTACGTGCAAAATCTAATCCTTGTATCAATAAAAATGAGTTTAGCAGCTGAGAAATACAAAAACTACTAACATAAACCACCAATATTTGATTTAATCAATTATTCAGCGTTTTATCCTAAATATGGAAAGTGGGTGAAAACTAAAAAAACTCAGAATGAATTTTACGAGCAAAATCAAATCCCTGTATTAATAAAATTGAGTTTAGAAGCTGAGAATACAGTAAATGCTGAGATAAACGACCAGATATTTGATTTAATCAATTATTCACACGTTTTCATCTCAATATGGAAAGTTACCGAAATTGATCAAAATCGGAATGAATTGTTTTATAGAAACGACCACATATTTGATTTTATCAATTATTTTCAGTTTTCATCTAAATATGTAAAGTGGCCGAAAATTAACGAAATTCGGAAAGAAATTTTTATGCAAAATTGAATCTCAATATCAATAAAACTGAGTTTGGAAACTCAGAAATAGAGACTCTAAAATTATCGACCAGGTATTTGATTGACATCAATAATTCAAGCGTTTTTGTCTAAATATTTAAAGGGGACGAAAATTGACGAAACTCGGAATGAATTTTTCATTCAAAATCGAATCCTTGTATCAATAAAACTGAGTTTAAGAGCTGAGAAATATAGAGAATGCTGACAGAAACAACTAGATTTTTGATTTAATCAATTATTCACGCGTTTTTGTATAAAATTGAAAGTGGGCGAAAATTGACCAAACATGGAATATTTTTTTATAGAAATGAGCACATATGGAAGGTGGGCGAAAATTGACCAAACTCGGCATGAATGTTTTAGATAAGCGACCACATATTTGATTTTATCACATATTTACTCGTTTTCAAATAATTATGGATAGTGGGCGAACATTGAAGAAACTCAGAATGACTTTTTCGTGCAAAATTGAATCCAATATCAACAAAACTAAGTCTGGAAGCTGAGAAATACATACACTACTAACATAAACGACTAGATATTGGATTTAATTACTTATTCACGCTTTTCGTCTAAATATGGAAATTGGGCGAAAATTGATGAATCTCGAAATGAATTTTTGGTGCAAAATCGAATCCCTATATCAATAAAATTAAGTTTGGAAGCTGAGAAATACAGAAAATGCTGACATAAACGACCAAGTTTGGATTTAATCAATTATTCAAGCGTTTTCGTAAATATGGATAGTGGGCGAAAACAAACGAACTCCAAATGAATTTTTCGTTCAAAATTGAATCCCTGTATCAATAAAACTGAGTTTGAAAGCTAAGAAATACATAAACTACTAAAATAATCAACCAGGTATTTGATTTAATCAATTATTCACTCGTTTTCGTCTAAATATGGAAAGTGAGCGAAAATTGATGAAACTCGTAATCAATTTTACGTGCAAAATTTAATCCTTGTATGAATAAAACTAAGTTTAGAAGCTGAGGAATACAAAAACTACTAACATAAACGACCAGATATTTGATTTAATCAATTATTCACGCGTTTTATCCTAAATATGGAAAGTGGGTGAAAACTAAGGAAACTCGGAATGAATTTTACGAGCAAAATCGAATCCATGTATAATTAAAATTGAGTTTAGAAGCTGAAAAATATAGTAAATGCTGAGGTAAACGACCAGGTATTTGATTTAATCAATTATTCACGCATTTGCATCTCAATATGGAAAGTGACCGAAAATTGACCAAAATCGGAAAGAATTGTTTTATAGAAACGACCACATATTTGGTTTTATCAATTATTTACACGTTTTCATCTAAATATGTAAAGTGGGCAAAAATTAACGAAACCCATAAATATTTTTCACGCAAAATCGAATCTCAGTATCAATAAAACTGAGTTTGGAAGCTGAGAAATACAGAAACTACTAAACTAATCAACCAGGGATTTACTCAATTATTCACGCGTTTTTGTCTAAATATGGAAAGGGGACGAAAATTGACGAAACTCGGAATGAATTTTTTGTGCAAAATCGAATCCATGTATCAATAAAACTGAGTTTAAAAGCTGAGAAATATAGAAAATGCTAACAAAAACGGCCAGATTTTGATTTAATCAATTATTCACGTTTTTTCCTATCAAAATGGAAGGTGGGCGAAAATTGACCAAACTCGGAATAATTTTTTACCAAACGAATATTGAAAGTGGGCGAAATTAGACCCAACTCGGAAAGAATTTTTCATGCAAAATCGCATCTCTTTTTCAATATAACTGATTTTAGATGCTGAGAAATACAAAAACTACGGAGAGAAACGACCAGATATTTGATTTAATCAATTATTCACGTGTTTTCGTGTAAATATGGAAAGTGGTCAAAAATTGCTCGAAATGAATTTTTGGTGGAAAATTGAACCCTTGTAACAACTAAACTGAGTTTAGAAGCTGAGAAATACAGAAACTGCTGACAAAAACAACTAGATATTTGATTTAATCAATTATTCACGTGTTTTGGTCTATATATAGAAAGTGGGTGAAATTTGACCCAACTCACAATGAATTTTTCGTGCAAAATCGAATCCCTGTTTTAATACAACTGTTTTTAGAAGCTGCTAAATACAGAAACTACTGACAGAAACGACAAGATATTTGATTTAATGAATTATTCATACGATTTCATCTAAATATGGATAGTGGGCGAAAATTGACCCAACTCGAAATTAATTTTTGTTGCAAAATCGAATCTCTATATCAATTAAACTTAGTTTGGAAGCTGATAAATAACGTAACTGCTGACAGAAATGACAATATATTTGATTTAATCATTATTCAAGTGTTTTCGTCTAAATATGTATAGTGTTGACCAAAATTGAGCAAGCTCAAAATGAATTTTTCGTGCAAAATCAAATCGATGTATCAATAAAACTGAGTTTGGAAGCTGAGATATTTGATTTATTGAAATGAATTGACCATTATTAACGCGTTTTCGTCGATATATGGAAAGTGGGTGAAAATTGACCCAACTCGAAATGAATTTTTCGTGAAAAATCAAATCCCTGTGTCAATAAAACTGAGTTTGGAAGCTGAGAAATCCAATACCCTCTAACAGAAATGACCAGATATTTGAGTTAATAAATTAATCACGCATTTTCACATAAATATAGAACGTAGGCGAAAATTGAACAACTCAGAATGAATTTTTTGTGTAAAATCGAATCTCTATATCAATAAAAATAAAACTGAGTTTGGAAACTAAGAGATACAAAAACTACTAACAGAAACGAAAAGATGTTTTATTTAATCAATTATTCACAAAGTTTTTGTCTAAATACGGAAAGTGGGCGAAAATTAACCAAACTCGGAATGAATTTTTCGTGCAAATCGAATCCCTTTATCAATAAAATTGAGTTTGGAAGCTGAGAAATATAGAAACTTCTAACAAAAATGACTAGATATTTGATTTAATCAATTGTTCGCGCGCTTTCATCTAAATACGTAAAGTGGGCGAAAACTGACCAAACTTGGAATGAAATTTTCGTGCTTAATCATATCCCTGTTTTAATAAAACTGCTGACACAAACGATCTTATATTTGATTAATCAATTATTCACGCGTTCTCGTCTAAATATAGAAAGTGGGGGAAATTTGACCCAACTCGGAATGAATTTTTCGTGCAAAATTGAATGAATGTATCAATAAACTGAGTTTGGAAGCTAAGAAACATAGAAACTGCCAACATAAACGACAAGATATTTGATTTAGTCAATTATTCACACGCGTTTTCGTCTACATATGGAAAGTCGGCGAAAATTGAGCTAACTCGGAATGAATTTTCCATGCAAAATCGAATCCCTGTGTCAATAAAA